>ML779648.1:836946-847605 GCA_009831015.1 Picea engelmannii
GTATATATAGGAGACTAGGAGGTATAATTACAACTAATGGCCTAAAGCTGACATAAATAAAATAACATTACTAATCTAATATGCCCCAATTAAGGGTTAATGAGCAAGCCAACATAAATAAAATAACATTACTAATCTAATATTCCCCAATTAAGGGTTAATGAGCCAATATTAGGGCTTTAAAACCCGCCATGCACCTAACAAAGGAAAAGTTGTTGTTGCCCCCTCCTCTCCCTCAAATGACTTTGCCAAATCCGTTTCATCCCGCATGCATTTGAGAGATGATTTCTCTCATGTTATCAGTGAGATTAGGCCTAACGGCCTCACACAACCTAAGGAAAGTTTAGAGAAATCAAAGGGAGACAACAACAACAAGGGGGAAATTTCCTCCCAGAGTGGCAAATATGGTTTTTGAGTGTTTTTATTTATTGATTGTTGAGAACAATTGACTTCTAAAGTTTTTGGACAACATACTATTTTTTGGATATGTTGGATATTATATTTTTTGGATATGGTTTCAAATATCATTGATACAAATTTTCAAATTATGAGAGTGATGATGGTAGCCACAAGGAGGGATGTGTTTGATTGATTAACTAGTTGTGTTTATGTTGTTAAGAAACTAAAGGGAGTCACAAGGGGTCCCACCTACTAGTTATTATTTATTAAGACCCTTATTATTATTTTATTGATTTTCCCCCTAAACTAAAAGTTAGTTGAGTTTTAGTTAACTTAACTAAAAGAGGTAGTTTAACTACTTCAACTAATTTTGATTGCTTAAAAAAAAAAAGGAGGAAGAAGAGGAGAATAGAAGGATAAAGTATACTAAGGTCTACTCTTGAGTTTTATTGAGATAATTTAGTTTTCATTCATTCTTTAATTCATTGAAAGCCTAATTCTCTTTTATGATAGTAGGTTCCTATTGTAGACAACAAGATTGAAGGTTGAATATTCAGACACTTGTTTTTCAGAGTTGTTGATCTATCTTTGATAGTCTATGTAGACTTGTTTGTTTATGAATTAAATTTCATGACTGATAAAGGATATTGTGCAAAGTCGAGTGAGAAACAATCTGTGGCAAGCTGATCCAGATTTTAAGTTTCATTTTTTTACTTTCTATCAGAAGTCCTTTTGTATGGTTTTCAACGAGGACATCTAAGTTTGACTTTGATCCAAACTTCCTTAGGGAATTTTGTAAAGAGAACGATTCTTTTGATAAATTGGAATGAAATAAGTGATTGCTTTATGTCTCATCTGTGTTGATTATTGACTTGGTATTTTTACTTATGTCTCTACATTTATTACTGCATCTGTGATATTCAGAAAATTACATAAAAAATGAATTTTTCAGCAATCTTTCAATTATAAAAAAAATCAGTCTAAGCCCTTGTAACCAATACTTGTGGATTAGGAAATAATTTTTATGGCTATAAACATAGGCTGATATTATCATCTATCTTGATTTATCCAAGTAAGATATGAAAATGCTTGAGTAAGATCATTTCATATCTTTTCCTTAACATGCAGCAGGCACACTACGCAACAGTAACAGTCCAATTTCAAGCAGCAAAATGAATTTTCCTTGTCAAAGTTTTGAGTGGGAATCTCAATCAATTGAATGATAGTGAGATAGACATTGTGAATGTATCAACATAAGGAGTTTAAAATTTAGAGGTAAAGTGATCTCATTCGTGATATTTTTTCATATATCAAGGTTTTAATTTTTGAAGAGGCAAATGAGTTTTTGAAGGAAGGTGAAGGAGTTTTAGGGCACCCTACCATGATTATGAAGTTATTATTACCATCAACCATCATAATCAATCATCCCAGGTCATAAAAAAACAAGCAAAGTGCAGAAAGAGCAGTGGTTGCACAACATCACTGTGTTTTTGTTGTAGGTTTTTGTTTCATAGCATGCATGTTGCGCAACTGTTGTAGAGTTTCTAGAATGCCTCTAAATCATCTTGAATAAGTCAGAAAGGTGTGCCATCTTGTGCACATCGAATGCAAGGGTCAAGAGAATCATATTAGGGACTCAAGGATTTGTTTTTATCAAGTTGTTATGTGAAATTAATAAGTCAAGTTTGACTCCTTCTTCTTAGCAGTTTGTTCAGATTTTGTAGCCAAATATATTGTAACTGTAGCATTATCGTAGGATGGTAGTTGAATTCAAATTTTGGAGGATAGGAACATATTTTTGTATATATTTTATGAATCTATGTGAGCTAAGGGTTGGCAAGTGTGTATGAAAATATTTTTGAATACATTTTCTAATTTTCTCTCATATTAATGAAATTCGTTGGTTCAGATGTCCCTGAAATTTGACTCCAAAGATACATGTGATTGTGTTGTTTTATGCATGTGATCCTATAGTTCTATTCTTCTAGTATAAATGCATCTATGTGATATATCTTCTTCTTTATGTTAATGTGAACTATATGTATAAGAAATCATCGGTATCTAATGCTCGATTGCATGTATTTTCAATTGTCTTTCTATTGTAATCACCTTGGTATTCATCCTTGATGGATGACCTAAGGGGTTATTTGTTTCCTATGTAATATTCAGTCTACAATGATATCTAATTGGCCTAAAGGAGTGATTTTTATCGTTCCTTTGATCAATCACCTTTCAATTCACCAAGTATCCAGTAAACCTTCATTGATTTATGACCTTTCAATGACTCCATTTCCAAATGGAATTTCTGTCCATGTTGCCACCAAATCTATGAATTTAATATTTCCTTAGAGATCTAGTCTTTGGACGAAATTCCAAATAAATTCTTTTAGTTATTTATTTGAAGAGAGAGAGCCCCCTCAGGGTTGGAAGGGCTAGCTTCCAGCCTCAAGTTGGTTTGTGGTTACCTTGGTGATTTTCTTTCCTCGTCCAAAATAAATTTACAGAGTGATAACAAGACCATATTTCTCCTCATTTGCATGTTCATCGGTGTAAAGTCAATATTTAGACTTAGGTGATAGAGGGGGGCATGTTTTATTCTCGAAAACTTGATAAATAAACTTTTACAATGGGTAGGTGAATATCCAAAGTCAATTTTAAATGGAGGAATGTTTAGTTAATCTTGTCTCAGTCATAGAGAAGATACGATAACCTTGATACAGTAAATGATGGGTTTACTGTTGGTGGTTTATGGGCCCATGGTATTGGGTAACCCATGGTATTTTCCTATGGGATTATATGTGATGAAGCCTATTTAAAGGCTTGAAGAAATCCATTGTAAAATGCCTCAAGTAGCCCGGTGTTTGGCCGGCTTGGATAAGGTAAATAAATAAATATATCTTGATCGTCAGTTAAGGGTTTCCAAGGTAAACATTGGATTTATTTGCTTCTTATTATTTCTACGTGCATGCACTTTGTGTTATTTTTAATATTTACCTCTCCAATAATTGACAATTAGCTCATGCATGCATTCATAAATATCAAACGGTAACTAAAGTTTATCCTAATTCTTCTTTTTATGTATTTTTGTTTGGTTTCTAATCTATGGGAGCCCCACCCCATTCTTCAGAGGTGAAGGAATTAAACCTTTGATCAAGGTAAACCTAGATTTTTTTTTTTTATTTCTTTTCTATCATGGTTGGAATATGTTTTTTTTCATACTAGGAAAGTCCCTTGACAATCCATCCTTGAACTTGAATCGGAAAAGCCAACTATGTAGGCTCTAAGAAGTTCCCATTTAGGGTTTTTTTTTTAATATTTTGTACCACTAATAGAAATATTATGCTTAGTTGCGATGATGAAAAATTAGATGAACTTGTCTTTCTATTTCTTTTCTATGGTTAAAACTCATGCTATTTTTTACCATCTTTAATTTGATTATTCTTCAAGTCTTTTTAATACATATATACATAAATGTATACATATATAGATACATATAGATATTTGGGAATATGTTTTTGTATTTGTATTATAGGAAATCAAAGACTTTGTATATTCAATACCTCTGCATCATATTGTATCTCTATGAGTAGTTTACTCAATCCTTCGTCTACTTGGTGGTTGACCTCAACTAGTAGTATAGATTTGGGTCACTAAACTTGGAATTATATAAACCACCTTAATTTGTATATGGTTATTTAACCATTGATTAAAAATGACTATAGTTATAGTTTAAAATGTGAATGGTCAACTTTGGGATCTATGGTTAGTTTACATAATATGTTAATAGAGAAGTAAGAATTGCCATAAACGAGAAAATTCCTCGTATCCTCCTATTTTAGTTAATATTCTCAATACTTAATTATTTTATTATATACATAAACAAAACAAGAAGCATGGAATTAAGTTTAATGGAACAAAGCAAGAAGCCTTGAATTAAGTTTAATGAAACTTGTGTAATCCTTTCTTAGCATTATTGCTATTTCATTATTATATTTTAGTATTTCACACATTCACATGGAAGGGATGAGCATAAGGGATATCTAACACTTCTTGCACAAATGTTATCTAAATTCATAATGTATCTAAAAAAAGGAGAGCATACCACATCGTAATAGGAACCACCAAAAGTGCTTAATATTGTTAGTTTGTAGATAATACGTATAATAAAAATAATCCTAAAGACAAAAAAATATGTAAAATTATAGTAGTATCAATCATACAATAATATACTTTTAGAGAAAACATTGAGCACAAATTGGAAAACAATTTTGTCAAAACCAATAACTAAAAACTATAAACACAATACAACTTTTTTACGATCATTTTATTACTATGTGTAAGTCTCAAAAACCCTAATAAAAAAGTGTATAACTCAAAGTCCAATTCAATTTATAAATGAGTCAAAAAAAAAATTCTCTATCAAAACCTTGACATTAACATACAACTCTTAAGATTTTTGTATAATTGATGAAACAAATTTTCATAATGGCTTTTAATGATTTTTGAAAGCAAACCTAAATGGAATTAAATTTTAATATGAAAATATTAATAATAATATCTAAAATATGTAAGAAAGCCTGGAATATTTCTTTCAATTTTATATCTCTTAATAATATTATTATAGCAAAAAATGGTTAATATATCCATTCTAAGTAACAGATCAAATAATTTTTTACTCTAAAACCAATCTCACTAAAGTTCTAAGTTTTACATCAAGTGTTTAATTCCACATTTAATGAAATATGTGTTAGATAGAATCGAGATAATGACCAAGTTATACAAATAGTACACGATAATCACCATCAATGGACAACTAACAAGGTCAACACTTTATGTATGCAATAAAGACATTATTGTTCTTAAAACGTATAACAAATCCCAATAAAAAACCCGTCTTCATTGGTATGGGTATAGAGATGATGAGCATATATGAGAATGGTATGTATGATGGTGTTGTATATAGCTTTGATGATAAAGATTATAAGACTTTTTCTTAACTATGTTAGGCATGTTGGGTTAATCTTCATATTCAGTAATAAAGTAATTAAGATAAACTTGATTTAGTCAATGATGGGTCTAACATTGGTGTTTTACATGCCCATGGTATTGAGCAACCCATGATATTTTCCCATGGTATTTGATGTGATGAAGTATATTTAAAGGATTGAAGAATTCCATTGTAAAATGCTTTAAGTGGCCTAGTGTTTGGCTAGCTTGGCCAAGGAA
Source organism: Picea engelmannii (assembly GCA_009831015.1). Classification (NCBI taxonomy): domain Eukaryota; kingdom Viridiplantae; phylum Streptophyta; class Pinopsida; order Pinales; family Pinaceae; genus Picea; species Picea engelmannii. Next base: position 842,572 of record ML779648.1, read on the forward strand.
ATAATAGATATCTATTTGGGTGCTATTTTTCTTTGGTAAGAGTCTCCAAGGTAAATATTGGCTCTATGTACTTGTTGATGTTTATTGTGACTATCTCACTCTGCTATTTATCTCTCCTAGTTTTAACAATTGGTATCAAAGATAGGACAACTTGGACTCTCTAGCAATAGTGGTTTGATGGTAGAAGCTCATTTAGGATAGAAAATGAAGAATTAATTAGTTAATGGGTGCTCGATTTGGTTGATTGTATTTGGAGAAAATAGGGATGTGGGTAAAGAAGTAGGTAGATTCTTATTGCATCATTTTCTTAGGCATACAATGGTAGGTTAATTACTTCGTCTATGTAATTGTATTTGAAGTAGTAGGGATGATGACAATCAAACAAGTTGATGTTTCATAACATCACATGATTAGTCATGCAATTGCAAGTATTTTTATAGAGTTGGATTTCATCACATATGTAAATTGACATATGGTTGTAAGACCTATTTTGGCACACACCCTCCAGGTTTTATGAATCACAAATGTTGTTGGTCCCTCCATTTTGAAGACTGCCCAATTTTGTGGAAATATTGAAGTTTTACGGAACAATAGAACACATCATTGAGAAATATAAGTGGTGGAAATCTAATTGATAGCATGCCAGTTGTGAATATAGATCATATGCCACCTGGAGGAAGAAGTAGAAAGGTCTAGAAGTTTTGAGCAAAAGAAAAGACAAAGCGAGAAATAAATAGAAATGAAATCAAGAAACCTTAGAAGTGGAATCAATAAACAACCGAGATAATGATACAAATTGGGGGAAATATAATGGGAAAGGGTTACTAGTTTATTCTCACTATTATTGTTGCATAGATGCCATTGTTTTTGTTGTTGCCTAATTTTCAAGTGAACGAGCTAATTGTGGTTCTATTGTATAAGTCTTGATATGAAATAAATACTCCATGTACACCATTATGTGATATGATACTATAAAATGGATTATTCGGGCATACAATGTTTTTTGTTATATGGACGAATGCATGATCTTTCTTATGCACAATCTGTCATGTTTTGTGTATTTGTTTGTTGTGATACTGTCTAATAATATCTTGTGATGTATGCATTTATCTTTGTGATGCACAACGTGGAAGATCAAATTCATAACCTGGTTTAGACTTCTATTGATACGATATTTTACATCTACAAATGAATCTGCCTTGTATTACGATAGGTCTGATGGTGTGTCATCGCTAACTCAATTTCTTACACACAAGTCTCAACATCACTTTGAGTGAGACCTCCTTCCATTGTAGGAGGTTGAATATGTCAGCGCTACTAGACTACAATGATACCTTTATTGGTAACCTCTAAGAACCATGATCTCCAATTTTGTTCCATCAAATGGTCATGTTGTCAGGACTTGACTTATAAGAGATTTTTCAAAGGATGCAACATCACATATTTAAGTTTGACATTGAAAATAGGTGGAAAAGAAGGGTGACGAGTTTATATTTCAAGAAACTCAGCTACAATAGAAAATTCCAAGGGTTGTGAAGGACCCTGTTTTTTATTCTGAACTTGCAAGTGACCAATAAAAAATATGTTGGATCTGGTTCCTAGAAGAGGTCTATCAATGGCTCGACCAATTGCAAGAAGCACTAGAATTTAAAGTTCACATAAAGAAAATATTTAATTGGAATGTTGAGAAAACAACCACTTTTCACAAGTTGGATCACTATATTTCGTGAGTTGTGGATTTCTGGGTCCAAACTACCATGGAGGGTACATTATTGAATTTTTTGCAGAGAAGCACCAATCTTTCTAAAACACATAAGCAATATTCTATGAGGGATGAAAAGGAATAATACTACAAGAAATACCAGTGTAGATTAAGATCTTGTTGGTGGAAGAGGTTATGATTCTAGTTCCTTCGATTGAAATGGCAACATAAAACCCTTACACATGAGGGGTGGGTGATTCACGAGAGGATTCATGAGTTAGCATATGGAAGTTGTTGAGGTATGGGGGGTTGTCATGAGAAGAGTTGCATATCTGAGCGGGCTTAGAAGAGGGCCATGATGATTGAAAAGAGGTGGAAAAAAGAGATGCGAAAATTGATGAAGAGGCCTAATTAGTCGCGGAAGGAGATCAAATTCAAGAAGAGTGATAAAAGAGAGTTAGAGAATTTGAGGGAGTTACAGACATCTGGAAGGCTAGTCACCAATGGTTGAAGGAGAGGTTTGGAGAGAAAGGTGAAATTTTTGGAGAGAGTAAATGAGGTGAAGAAAATTCGAATGAAAGAATCAAGATAGGAGTCACCATCGAGGAACAAGAATCAGTTGTAACCTCTGAAGACGTTGCAAGAGAGCCAACTCCTGCAACACCTAAGATGTGAGGTACCGTACAAGACTTGATATGATATGGAATCCTAATGTGACCCCCTAGGTTAAAGAATCCAATCCTAAAGATAGAGGAATCGACCTTGGATCTCCCAGTCCCTCGGCATAATCTATGAATTTGGTAAATTCTACAATAAACTCTCCCATAACTTTTGTCATTTCTCCTCATTATAGTCCAACCAGTTGGAGTGGTAGCAGTAGTAGTAGTGTGGCAAGTTATTTAGTTTTATCACAACCATGACCATTAGGATTTATCTTGGTAGGGTCCCCAAGTCCTTCTATGGCACATCAACACGCCGATTCCCTCACCCGATACCTAAATTTTTGGGTCAAATGGAATGAGGATGTTGAACAACATTGGTTATTTTGTGAGGCCATCTAGAGATCTGACAAAACTTTGGATGCTAATAAATTAGTCGAGTTTCATATCACCTTGAGAGGTCTTTCTTTGAAATTGTATATGAAATTAATTGAACCAGGTAATCCTCAAGGACATGCCTTCACTCTTGCTCAACTCAAATAATGATTCACATCAGAATTCCATCTACCCCAGTCAAAACAACGTTCCCTCTCCAAGTTGCTGAGGATTAAATGGAGAGATGGGGAATATTCTTGGGAGTATAACTATAGGTTTAACTATGTGATAGGGGAACTAGAAAACCCCATCCACGAATACCACCAATGGGAATGGTTTATTCACGAAATGTTACCATTAACCCGAATCCCATTAAACCAATAGAGGATAGCCACTTTGGGGGAAGCTATAGAACATGCTATGAAAATCGAGGCGATGGCAAGATATCCTGGAAAATTTCAGGTGATAATACCACTTGATGAATATAATATTACGCAACTGCAAGGCCATATTTCTACACTAACTGAAAAAAATTCAAGAACTGACCATTCCTAGGGAAGATCACCCACAAGTCTAGTGTATTGGTTTCTACACTGAGGGTCATACAGTGACAAAATGTCCCAGATTAAGGGGTGCATGACCCCCTCCACAATCTATGGCACCTCCACCAATAGGACCATCTGGAGGGGTTGGACAAGTCACAACTACAATGCCATTCCATGGCCCTGCGCAATACCATGCCTTCCCAAATCATCAAGGTAATCATAATAATAAATATTTTGAAATTTTCAGAAGTCACGGGAATTCCCTAAGGCTCTACCCAATCCTAAAACAATACACCCATGTCTCGAACTCAGTTTACTATGAATTATGTGGGTCACCTACTCACACCACCAAGCAATTTCACGCTCTATATGCACTTTTGGACATATTTGACTGGTCTTCATTCAAATTCAATGAAGCTCCTCAAGGATTTGGAGGAGGACATCTAGATGGTAGAGGTTTCAGAGATGGTGAAACAGCGGGAGAGGACCAACTAGGTGTTATAATTATGATGATTAGGGACATCTCGCTAGATATTTTCCTCTTCCGAGACGTCATTGGTGTGCCCATTGTAGAAACAACACCCATGCCACCAAAGATTTCCTTGATTTGATTGCAAAGTGGCAAGATCACACAAGGAAGGGATGTGCCAATTTGATAAATATTGAGCCTCGACCTGCCATTGAAGAAAAGGTTCTCAATATTAATATTATTATGAGAGGAGGAGAAAGGACTGGTTGTAACATCCAGTTCCATTGATCACATTTCATACCACTAACTTATCTTTGAGGACACTTGTGTGCAAGTGGTCCGACTAAACATGGTACATTATGATTATCTGTTTTAGTTTATGAGTTTATGCTATGATTGAGTATTGAAAATTTGATATGTTATTAATATTGATGTATAGCATTGACATGTATTCCTTGAGTGTGCAGGAAACGTGACATGATGTGGATGTTGAGGAATTGACATAATTCCTTGGACTCTGGATTGAGTCAGGGAGTGGACTATTGACTTTGATTATGAGTACTTTTTTTTTGTTTTGCATGTATTATGATGCTTTCAGTTATGGATTTCATGTATAAGAGTTATCAATATTATCTTTGTTAGTGGATGCATGAATGGTGACGCTTGCTAATCATGTTGGTTGTGGAGCCTCATTATCTTCCTGTTTCGTAGGTCTTTGTTTTCAACCGTGTTTATACCCCATGAACATTGTACACTTCATAATACTGTAAACCCCTCCATGCGGGCGGGGGGGTTGTATGGGGGGATTTCCCCCCCTGCAGGGTTTGGAGGGGGCTCATCCCCCCGACTGGGGGGTCTAGGGGCAAGTGGGCCCCTAGCAGAGGTTCAAGGGAGAAGCCCCCGAAGGAAAAATTGTCCTATAAATATATATTTCAATTTGATAGTAAATATGGATCGTTCATGATAAGTTCACATATTTGACAGTAGAAGTTATGTTAGGGTTTTTTTCCCTAGAAGGAAACCCCATTTTATGAGGAAATTGTATTGAGGTTGTGTATAATGGAAAATTGTATTATGAGAGAGGAGACTGTGGGAGAAAGAAGAGGAAGTTACAATAGGTGTGTTGTAGGTTGTATCCCTTCATGTTAATTTTCAAAATCCCACCCAGTTTCAGTCTCGCTGATTTTTCAGTCAAATTTAAATGCTAAATTTAGTTTCAGCACTGTTTCAACATATGCTACAGCCGTGGTGTTTCAGCATCTGCTCCGCGGTGTTTCAGCATCA
>ML779648.1:848591-868719 GCA_009831015.1 Picea engelmannii
TTCACTCACCCTCACTTTAATCATAAAGTTATCTTTTAATTTGCATCTCACAAATTAATTTGACTAAGACCCATATTCGGCAATTTCTCCCCCTTAGGGCCTAGGGAAGAGAAACACTTGCCTTGGTACAAAATTTAACACTTCAGTTGTTGGATAATAAAAAGGAAGGACCTGGCAGTTTCTTTGGTGTATGTAGCCCACAATGGGTGAACCATGTATATCTGTGTCTCTATTATATTGTGTATCTTCTGTGTTTTATTTCTCCATTTTTTTTTTATTTTATTGCTCCACGATCATGTTTTTCCAACAAATGGTATCAGAGACAAAGGTAAGTCGCAGGAAAAGAGGGTTCCTGGTTTGAGTGGGAGTAATGGTAGGAGATGGAAATTTTAGGGTCGAGAAATTTAATGGACAAAAATACTAGTTATGGAATATGAAGATGGAAGACTATTTATATCAAAAGGATCTATTCCTATCATTGGGTGGAATAGCAACGAGGCTGTCGGCCATGAAGGACAAATAATGGGAGATTCTTGACAGAAAGGCACCGGGAATGATACGGCTGAGTCTGCCAGCATCGATGGCTTTCAATATTTTGAAAGAAAATACAACGAAGGAGATGATGGATGCATTGGCTAAACTATATGAAAAACTCTCAACGTCCAATAAGGTATTTCTAATGAAGAGATTATTTAATATGAAGATGTCAAAAGGTGGGTCTATTGCAGATCATTTAAATGAATTTAAAATGGTTACTAATCAGCTAAGTTCTATAAAAGTGGAATTTGATGATGAGGTCAGGGCTCTTCTAATCTTGTGCTCATTGCCAGAAAGTTGGAATGACTTGGTCATGGTTGTAAGTAACTTTGTCTCTGGTTCAAACACTTTAAAATTTGATGATGTTTTTGGTGTTAGCCTTAGCAAGGAAATGTGAGAGAAAAACATAGATGACACATCAGGTAATGCATTAAACATGGAGAACATGGGAAGACAAAAGGATAGAGGAAAGGGCTTAGGGAACCGTGGGAATTCTAGGAAGGGAAGATCCAAATATAGACTAGGAAATATAGAGTGATGGAATTTTGGGAATAAAGGACATCTGAAGAAAGACTATAGAGCTCTAAAGAAAACAAGAGATGGAAAACAAGAGAAAAATCAGGAAGAAAATGTAACAGGTGATGTTTTACAAGATTCTTTGATTCTTTCTGTAGATAATATTTATGAGTCTTTGGTAGTAGATTCAGGGGATTCATTTCATGCCACACCCCATTGGAAACATTTTCTATATTATGTTCAAGGTGATTTTGGACAGGATCATTTGGGTGATGATGCACGATGAAAAATTGTTGGAATGGGAAAGGTAAAAATAAAGCAAAGCAATGGAAACCAATGGTTTTTCAAAGAGGTAAGACATGTTCCAGATCTAAGGAAAAATATTATTTCAACGGGGCAGTTGGAAAGTGAAGGTTTTATATCTATATTTACAAATAAGGCATGGAAGGTCACTAGGGGATCACTAGTGATAGAAAAAGGAGAGAAGGTAGGTACATTGTATTTATGTAATGTTAATACTGATTCTTCTATCTCTTTAGCTTCTACAAGAATGGATACAACATTGTGGCATCATAGGCTTGGATACATGAGTGAGAATGGGATGCAAATACTCCACAAAAAAAATTTGTTTCTAGATCTTAAACAAATTGATTTGGATTTATGTGAGCATTGTGTTTATGGAAAACATAAGAGAGATAGATTTATCAAAGTCAAAAAAGAAAAGAAGAGTGAAAGGTTAGAGCTTGTGCATACAAATGTATGGGGACCAACTCAAGTATCATCTCTTGGTGGCTCTCATTATTATGTTACTTTTATTGATGATTCAACCAGAAAAACTTGGGTTTATTGCATTCGAAAAAAAATATGATGTTTTTGATACTTTTAAGAAATGGAAATCTTTAGTTGAGAATGAGACGGGAAAAAGGTTGAAGTGTCTCAGATCAGACAATGGAGGTGAATATTACAACAATGAATTTGATGATTAATGTTCATACCATGGGATTCATAGAGAGAAGACAGTTCCAGGAACACCACGAGAAAATGGTGTGTCAAAAAGGATGAACATGACAATAATGGAGCATGCAAGGAGTATGTGATTGCATGTTGTGTTTCCCTTACACTTATGGGCATCTGCTATAGATAATTTTATTTACTTAATAAACAAAGGACCTTCAAGCTCTTTGGATGGTGGAATTCTAGAGGAGGCATGGAGTGGTAAAAAGGTAAACTATTCTTTTTTGAAGACTTTTGGTTGTGAAGCATTTGTCCATATTGATAAAGAAAATAGAACAAAGCTTGAGGAAAAATCCAAGAAGTGCACCTTTATTGGATACAATGTTAATGATTTTGGTTATCGCTTATGAGATTATGAAAATCAAAAAATCATTAGGAGTAGAGATGTCATATTCAATGAGAAGGTCATGTACAAAGATCAGTTGCAAGGAAAGATACAAGAAAAGGAAAAAAACGAATATGCAGTGCTTGATGAGATCACTGGGAAAAAAATTCCAAAGGTACCATAAAATAAAAATGTACAACAACAAGAGCAACAAGTACCTCAAAATCCTGCAAGTGTTGTTAGAATATATACCAGGTTAAGTAGACCCCCTGAATGATACTCCCCTTCATTGTATTATTTATTGTTGACTGATTCTGGTGAACCATAAAGTTATGAAGAGGGAATGCAGGTAGGAACCAAAAATAAGTGGGAGCAAGGCATGAAAGAGGAAATTGACTCCTTGGTAAATAACCAGACTTGGGACTTGGTTCAGTTTCCTGCATGAAAAATGGCATTGCAAAATAAATGGGTTTACAATTTGAAGGAAGAAGATGGAGGAAAAAAATGGTACAAGGCTAGACTTGTTGTAAAGGGGTTTGCACAAAATAAAGGTATAGATTTTGATGAAATATTCTCTCATGTTGTTAAAATGACTTCAATTAGGACTATTTTAAGTCTTGTGGCAGTAGAAGATTTAAATCTTGAACAATTAGATGTAACAATTTTTGTCCATGGGGATTTGGAGGAAGATATTTATATGTAGCAGGCATAGGGGTATGAGGTCAAAGGGAAGGAAAATTTGGTATGCAGGTTGAATAATATCTTGTATGGCGTAAATAAATCTCCAAGGTAGTGGTATTTGATGTATGATAGGTTTATGACAAAACAAGGTTATAGTAGATGTCATTCTGATCATTGTGTTTATTTTAAAAAGATAGAAAATCGAAGCTATATTATCTTGCTATTGTATGTATATGACATGCTTGTTGCAGGTTCTAATATGAAATATATAAATGTGATCAAGAATAAATTAACTAATTCATTTGTGATGAAGGATTTGGGTGTTGCAAAGAAAATCCTTGGTATAAAAATAACAAGAGATAGCAAAAATTGCAATTTGACATTGTCTCAGGGTTAGTACATAGAGAAGGTGTTGGAGAAGTTTAGAATGCAGAATGAAAAACCATTTAGTACACCTCTGGCCAGCCATTTCAAATTAACCAAAGAAATGTGTCCCAGGACATAGAAGGAGATAAAATACATGTCTAGGGTCCCTTATTCATCAACAATTGGCAACTTGATGTATGTGATGGTTTGCACAAGACCAGATATTGCACATATAGTGGGAATTGTGAGTAGGTATATGAAAAATCAAGGTAAAGAACATTGGGAGGAAGTAAAGTGGATTCCTAGGTATTTGAAAGGTACTGCTACTCATGCATTATGTTTTGGAGGTTAAAACATTGTTCTACATGGATATGTTGATTCAGATATGGTAGGTGATAAATATAGTAGGAGGAGCACCACAGGGTATGTTTTTACTGTAGGTGGAACAATAGTAAGTTGGATTTTGAAAATGAAAAAGGATATTGCACTTTTAACAACAGAGGTAGAGTATGTTGCTACTAGAGAGGCTAGTAAAGAGATTATTTGGTTACAGAGGTTTATGGAGGAATTGGGAAAGAAGCAAGAGAATAGCAGGTTGTACTATGATAATGAGAGTGCCATTCATCTTGCAAATAACTCATCATTCCATTCTAATACTAAGAATATAAATATCAGGTACCATTTCATATGATCCATCTTGGAAGATGGACATTTGAAGTTGGAAAAGATACACACTAGCCAGAATCCTGTAGACATGTTAACAAAGGGAGTAACCAGGGAGAAACTGATTTCTTGCTTAGTTTCAGTTGGTCTTCAAGAATGAAGGTGAAGATGAGAAATATGCCAGTTCCAAGGTGGAGTATATTCCAATAGGTACAACAACAGTGGAGTTATTTTGATCATTCTCCATGTGGGATATTTTTGGTTGTGGAGCCTCATTATCTTCCTTTTTCATAGGTCTTTGTTTTCAACCATGTTTATACCCCATGAAGACTGTACACCCCTCCACGCGGGGGGGTTGTAGGGGGGGATTTCCCCCCTGTGAGGTTCGAGGGGGATCATCCCCCCGGCTGGGGGGTCCAAGGGAAAGAAGGCCCCCGACGAGGGGTCGGGGGAGAAGCCCCAGAAGGAAAAATTGTCTTGTAAATGTATATTGTAATTTCATAGTAAATATGGAACATTCATTATAAGGTCGTAGATATTAGGGAAGACTGAGAGAGTCTCTCATGAGGATTTCTGAGGGGTTCACAATAAGGCATATTCCTTATTCCTTAGTAAGACCTTAGTCTCACACAAGGTTGACAAGTGGAGTATTGTCTCCAAGTGTCAGAAAACTTCCAAACTAAGTCAAATGGCGAGTGACATCCTTGGAGCACGTAGGTGCATCTTGAAGGGCATGTTGCATGAAAAAATAATGAGTTATTAAAAATATAAAAGACTTAGGGGATAAAATAAATACATTGATTTTGTAGAAAAGAGAATATAATTATATTAAATTTATAAACTGGAAAACATAACCAAAATCTAAGTCTAGGTGTTTTTAACTAAATACAATTTATAATAATGTGTTTAAGGGAAGCTTAGACCAAATAAACTTTATTATAAATAGAATGAAATTCTAGATATGTGTGCAAGGTGTGCATGAAATTATTAAAGGAAAATTTTAAATTAAAAGAAATTAATTCATGAGAGAATGGGTTGTCAACATAGAGTTAGAATCCTAAGCCAATCTAGACTCTAAATCCTAACGAAGAGAAGATTCTTATTCAAACACAAACTATAAATTAATTAGGAGGCGCAATAAAGGATAAATATGGGAACTAAGGGACCACTAGGAGAAAATCTAGGAACTAATTGTGGATGTGAGGGAAAATGATTAATTTATTTAAATAAAATAAATAAAAACAGGTGCAACTGGAGGAAAGTGTGACATGTGTTGAGGTTAAATAATATCAAATTTAATTATTAAAAATTATTTATTTATGCATGAATTGACAAGTATCAAGGAAAAATTTCTTATAAAAAGAAGGAAAAGGAAGGAGGAAGGTACCATATTGTTGGATGATTGAAATGTTGCTAAAATTTCTATTGACTGGTTTACTTGTGTGAGTTGGGCTTCAAGTTTTTCATAAGAGGTGGAAGCCTCTCCTTGCGAGGGAAAGCTTGAGCTAGTTTTGGATCTGAAATTCTATGTTTTGCCCCTTTGCTGCTCGGGGGGATAAGGGGGAAGAAGAGTACCCCTAGTGTTGGCTGGGAGGTACCGTTGAAGTCATTGGATTAGCAGGCGGAAGGAAAGGAGCGTCGTGCAAGATTCCAAGTTGAAGATCACTCATATCTCCAAACTCCTTATTATTGTATTTGAGTTGTATAATTATATGACTATCTGCTAGAATCTTGATTGTATATTCAAACACATGGATTCATGTTGAAAATTGATATATAGTATTTCTATATATATACATAATGTGTACAAAATTATTTCTCTATTAAAAATATATCTCAATTAATCTACTATCGAATAGAAAATGCATCTTATATAAAATTATTGTTTAGTAGAAGAGAATTATGTTAGAAATTCTACTGCCAGATAGATTAGTATTGTATATGTATTATCACCTATTGAATGTTATCGCTTTGCATGGATGATGAATATAAGGTTAATTGATCTAATTGAATGACAATCTCGGTTAAATTTTGTTGGTTTACTCAATGCATTATGAGTGAACAGGATGGACATGTGAGGAGGATGTTGGGCATAGCCTCAAGCATGGCCAACCTTCTCATCCATTCTTGCACTCATCAATAAATTTTTCACCATCCTTAATTAAATACTTAGTTCAAGTAATGTTTTTTTTATTCTTTAGGAGCCATCAAGAGTATGCTTATGTGAATGAATACATCAGTTAACTGCTTGAATTTTTAATCCTTGCATGTAATACACTTGGATATAGTTTTAGGGTTGCACTTATGGTTTCAACATCAACAAATATAGTCCAATTAAGATTAATTGTAGAGTTATTAATTTTTCCTTAAATATCTGATAAGATGTGTCAATTACAATCTAATTAACATTAAAAATATTCATAGTAATCATTTTTTTCTCTATCAAAACCTTCCCTGGGTTTCACCACGTTTACACCTGTATACGTGCATGCCCATGAGTTACCACCTATTTTTTTACTGATGTATTTTTATGTCAGTTACTGGAAAGAATTATTCAATGCTAAACTTAGAACTTTCACTTGATGGGTTACTTAGGAAGGTTGAAAACTTAGATGAACGAATTCTATTGACATCTGGATTACTAAATTCAGAGTCTGAGATTCAAGATATTTAGTTATTGTAATAATTAATAACTATGAAAAATTCTTGGGTTGTTGTGCACGTGTACAATATCCTCTTAAATACATTCATGAAAAAATCATCTTTTAAATGCCTACACTTTTTGATTTCCACATAAACTGTCCTTGGGTTCTCTTACGCGGGTTTCCTTTTGGGTTGGTGTCAGAGAACCTCTTCCTTCTTGTGAATGCTTCGATCTATTGCGACTTTCTTATTTTGAATATTGAATTGTAGTGAGCGGTTTCTCCGCAATAGTGTTTGATTGAATTCGCATGGCCTTTCTCTAATGTCTGTGAGCTCCTCGGTTGTTAGATCCTTTCTATACATGGCGACTTGTTATACTTTTATATTCGCTGTTGTCATTCCAAGACGTGTCTCAAGTCTCCACCTTGAGTGATTATTCGAGTTAATTGTTTATGCTTCTGTGTAAAAACAATTTTGAATTTTCTCCCAATGGATTCATATATGTTTTTTTAAAAGAAGACATATTTTCTTGCGACCTTGAGAACTTGCGACCTTGTTTACCTTTATGTTAGGCCGAGGTTGAGAGGAGTTAGCTCTATGGATTCATATATGTTTTTTTAAAAGAAGACATATTTCCTTGCGACCTTGTTTACCTTTATGTTAGGCCGAGGTTGAGAGGAGTTAGCTCTTGTTGAAAATTTTCATCATCCAAATAAAAGCCTCGCCATGCAAACTGTAGGGCAGGGTGAATAGGTTTAAATTTTAATTTCTCCTAGAAACAAGTGCAACCAAAGCTAAAGGGGCACCTTACATCTATCAAAAAAGAAGAAATATCGTATAGTGGGCTCCTTTTTGTGAAAGTAACATGAAATTGGCATGAGGCAACGTGGGAACAAAATATTCATCAAATCATAACTACATGTGTATCCAATTGATCATTCAAGCATTCAATGTTCTTTGTTATGATCTTAGAGTGAATTTTCATTTTGATGTATGCAGAGGAGGTGAGCACATCTTGGTGCTCGACTTGAAACCTGTAAAACAAAACTTGGTTCAACACAGGTACTTTGTGACCTAGATTTTTTTATTTGTCTTTGATTAGAAGTCAACAATTTATGATCCTTCAAAATAAAATAAAAAAGACTTTAATAAAACCTTGCCTCTCATAATCGAGTGAATTTTGTTAAACTAGCGTTGTCAAAAGGATGAAGAGAAATATTTGTTTTTGGTTTAGCAAATGAAATAAGGATTCAATGATATTCAACCAAGTTTTCCCTTAAAGAAGAATAAAAAATTTCATCTCTAAAGGTGTCGGGTCCTTCCAAAAAATAAACCTTCAAGGTATTTTTAACTACTATTTAACAAGGTTAAATTGCGATATATATTAAATGCTAGGGTAGATTATAAAATTGTATGAGAAAGTTTGGTTTTCTCTTTCGGGATACCCTATTACTGGTTAATCGCGTAGATAATCGATTCCTAGGTACTCTAAATGAATCCTTCCCTTTTAATAAGATAAATATTGATGTTATTATAAATTAGTTATTGGAATGTAAGGCACTTTCTATTCTTAATATATATTTTGTTCCCTCAATTAAATTGAATAAGAAATTAGAGGGTGACTTCAAGAAGTTATTTTATCTTTGCAAATTCTAATGTAAATAATCTAATTATGATCTCTAAGTAATGATAATTTAAGTCTAATGTCAAGGATTGATGATTAAGTTGTATTTTAAATGTTATTCTTGCAAGAACAAAAAAAAAGGATTGGTTAAGATTGTGATAAGTTGTGGGGTGATGTTTTCCCTTAAATTATTAAAGGATTCTAACTCAACGTTAATTTTAGATGCAAATTTTCCTAGAACTTACAATTTATGCGATCAATTTACTATAATTAATATTAACAAATTTCATCAATTGTTATTGGATTACATGTATACATTTCTTAATTACAGTAATAGTGGAGGAAATGATAAAATTGTCATTTAATAAATTGGATTATAATTTCTTCACATGCTTTTGAGCTGATTAACTATTGTGCAAGGTACACCACCTAGTGTGAGGTAGATAATTAACTATATTGTTTCCCTTTGCATCTTATATAGATGTCCTTGAATTGGTATCAGACTGCAATAAGTTCTTAATAAGTTAGAATTGTTTGACACAAGCACAGTATTAAATAATTAATGATGAGTATTATTGATGTTGATTTAGAGACATGCTTATATAAGTTACATATCTTAGTCAACTGTAAAAAAAAATTATGTAAATGATTAATCATTTATGATCAGTTGAACAAAAAATTTTACCCCATGATTAGTACATTAATGTTTTTTCTTAATCATTGTTGAATGTGTCAAGAGTTTCATGACACCTTGTTTAGGGTTGTTAGATATGGTATCAGATTGGGTTCCACTCTGTGACATCGGACCCATTATGCCTTCCAATGTTTTTATTTAATTAAAGAAGTATCACGAATAAAATTTGAATTTGTTTCATGGCATGTATCATGGTTAGAGGATAGAGGATGAGTAGATTTCGGGGTGCGGGAGGAAGAGGTATGATTCCTCCAAGTACATCCACACCCAAGGGATTTTCTCCATATGGAGAACAAGAAACTATTGATCAAGAGAAAGTGGCAGTGGGCGATGTCATGGGTATGATCTGTTCTTTTCAAAGGAAGTCAGAGGCACTGATAAATCACCATGATGAGGGAAGGGATTCTGCACCCAATGAAGGTTCACAACGCCCTCCTATAGTTAGTGATAGTGTTCATAGAGAACTCGAGAAGGTAAAATTTCCCTAGTTAAGGGGTTCCACGGATGGTTTAGCCACCAAAGCTTGGTTGGAGAATATGGAAATGTGTATTGCATTGTGCGATTATGCCTCCAACATGAAGGCTTGTATGGTGGTTTTTCGGTTGAATGGAAGTGTTCTTATTTGGTGGAATACACTCTTAACACAATTGAATATGGCCATTGAAGACGTGTCCTGGGAATTGTTTTAGGAACGATTCCGAGAGAAGTACCTATCTGATGATTTCATTGAGCGCCAACTTAATCAATTCAATGCTTTATGATAGGGCAGTCGTAGAGTACCTGAGTAGGAGGCTCGATTTATGGAGTTGCTTAGATATGCTCTGCACTTGAATACTGAAAAGTTAAAGTTGAATAAGTTTGTGTTTGGTCTCAAATACAACATTCGTGCTAAGGTGAGGATCATGATGCCTCAAACTTTGCACATTGCAGTACAAAAATATTTTATCACTGAGGAAGATTTGAACAGTGGAGGATAGAGTATAAATCCTTCCAGGAAGACAAGATAGACGCCACATAGAGCACCGCAGCAATAGACACCCATTAGACAAAATTTTGGGCACAATGATACAGCCAAAGAACCTGTATTTTCTACACCCCGTAGACATTCTAATAATAAGAGGAATCCATATAGAGCACCACCGTAGCAGTAGTCACATCATCCTCAACAACAACAATAGTATATATATGTTCCAAAGAACATATCATGACCACAAAACTCTATACCAACATATTCTTCTTATAGAACTAGGAGCATTGGCCCTAAGAACAAATGTTGGACTTGTGGAGAACTCCAATATCAAAGATATTGCCGTATTGAGAAGGAGAGAGATACTGGATCAATAGGACAAACAATAGTAGGATATTTTGGCAAGGCCCATAGAACTCATGCAATGGCGAATAATTTCCAGGTTGAGCATTAGTCTACAGTGCTCGAGACTTCAGGTATGATAGCAGATCAAAATTTTAGTATTTTTTTAAATCCAAGAGCTACTGAAAGTTTTATATTTAGTGTTGCGCTCAAAAAAATTAAGGTGAAGGAAGTCAAACAAGATAAGTTTAGATATGTAGAATTCACATCTGGAGCCAAGCTGAAAGTTGGAGGAAAGGTTAAGGATTGTATTATTAATTTGGGTGAATTCGTCGCAAGTGTAAACCTTTTTGTCACAATCTTGGGATCTTATGACATTGTGATTGGAATGGATTGGCTAGAATTGCACGAGATGATACTTAATTGTAAGACGAAAATACTAAGCTTAATTGATGATTTGGGATATAATAGAGTAATTGTAGCGAGAAACGAAGGAGTATCACTAAGATTTATTACTTCCCTACAATTACAAAAAAATATGCGCAAGGGATGTAATTTGTATGCCATTCTATCTCTTAATGAAAAGGGTGGCAATGAAGGATTGGAATACTTTCCGGTAGTATCAGATTTTGTTGATGTTTTTCCTAAGGAACTACTGGGTTTACCACCCAAAAGAGAATTGGAATTTACCATAGATTCAAAACCTGATATAGAACCAATTGCAAGAACACCATATCTTATGTTGACACGTGAATTGCAAGAGTTAAAGATGAAATTGAAGGAGTTATTAGATTTGGGACTTATACATCCAAGTGTATCACCACGAGGTGCACCAGTAATGTTTTTAAGAAAGAAGGACGAATCTTGGAGGCTTTTCATTGACTATCGTTAATTAAACAAAGCTACGATCAAGAATCAATGCCCGTTACCGAGAATTGATGACTTATTTGATCAAATGAAGGGAGTGACAATGTTTGCAAAGATTGATATGAGATCGGGATATCACCAGTTGTGAATCAAAGAGGAAGACATTCCTAAAACAATGTTTAAGAAAATATTTGTACATTATGAATTTATTGTATTACTGTTTGGATTGAAAAATGCCCCTGGTGTATTCATGCGTTTACGGTATGGGGTATTCCGTGAATACTTGGAAAAATTTGTACATGTATTTATTGATGAAATATTAATTTACTCTCAGATAAAAGAGGAGCACAATGAACATCTGATATTATTTTTGTAGTGTTTAAGAGAAAACAAGTTGTATGGAAAGTTGTCGAAGTGTTATTTTTATCAGATGAATATTCACTATTTGGGACACATTATTTCTAGAGAAGGCATCATTTTGGATCCAATGAAGGTAGAGGATATTATGGAATGGACAACACCAACAAACGTGCAATAAGTACATAATTTTATGGGGTTAGCAGGTTACTATAGACGTTTCGTTGAAGGTTTTTCAAAAATAGCAAACCCAATTATGGAATTTCAAAAGAAGAATAAGAAATTCATATGGTCAGAGAAATGTGCCGACACATTTCATAAGCTTAAGGAATTATTAACGACAACACCAATATTGAAGGTCCCTGATATGGATAAGGAATTCTTGGTATGCATTGAGGCATCCAAGGAAGGATTGGGTGGAGTACTAATGCAAAAAGGTTGAGTTATCACGTATATTTCAAGGAAAATAAGAAGTCATGAAGAGAATTACACAACACATGATTTGGAAATGTTAGCGATTGTTTATGCCTTACGAGTTTGGAGATATTACCTTATTGGACAAAAATTCGATTTGAAAACTGATCATAGTGGATTACAACACATTTTACTCGAAGTGACTTGAGTGCGTGACAAAAACGTTGGTTAGAACTTTTAAGTGAGTATGATTTTGAAATCATGTATATTAAGGGAACAATTAAAATATTAGCAGATCTGTTGAGTAGGAGACCACACATTTTCTCAGTGATACCACTAAATACAAATCTTCGAGAAAATATTTTATCATTACAAATTGACGATGACTAGTACAAGGAAGTAAGGGACAATATCGGACAAGATACCATGATGATACCTACATATGAGGGTTATACTTTAGACAATGACAAACTACTAAGATATAATGGAATAATTTATGTACCACCAAATGATGAAATGAGAAATATAATGTTGAACGAAGCTCATCAAGCAGTATACATGACTCATCCTAGAGTCACGAAAATGCAGGTAGATCTTAAACCACTTTTCTTTTGGAAGGGAACGGAAACTGATATAGTTAAGTATGTGGTGAGATGTCTCGAATGTCAGCAAGTGAAGGTTGAACACAGAAATCCAACTAGATTATTACAACCACATGTGATTCCTGAATCGAAATGGGAAGTCATATTGATGGATTTTATTGTTGATTTTATTGTTGGTGGCAAGGATACATGATTCTATTTGTGTGGTCGTTGACACTTTGACATATCAAGCAGATGACATAGCTATAAAAAAATTTAATGAAATTGTAAGGTTGCATGGTGTACAAAGAAATATAATATCTGATCGAGGATCTGTATTCATTGGGAGTTTTTGGACTAGTTTCCAAGAGGTTTTGGGAACACAATTAAAATTTAGTATATCATATAACCCTAAAAATGATGGGAAAATGGAAAGAACGAATCAAATTTTAGAAGATATGTTTTGAATATATGTGATGGATCAAAAGAAACGATGGGAAGAACTTTTACCATTGTTAGAATTTGTGTACAACAATAGTTATCAGAGTTCGATAAAGATGGAACCTTTTGAGTTTCTATACGGATGAACACGTCAGACACTTTTGAGTTAGGATCGAATATAGGATAGGGTCATGGTGGGACAGGAAGTGATTCAAGAAATGGAAGATCATATTAAATCCATAAGGCAAAGGATTAGGGAAGCACAAGACTGACAAAAAAGTCATGTGTATGCACATTGTATTGACCGTAGTTATGAGATTGGTGATAAAGTGTTCTTATGGGTGAAGCCGTATAAGAGTTCGATTAAGTTTGGAAAGGGTGCCAAAATCTCTCCAAGGTTTGTGGAACTTTTGGAGTTGTAAAAAAGAAAGTACTTATGGCTTACATACTAGCCTTACCTGATTCTTTGAGGCCTATGCACGATGTGTTTCATGTTTCATATTTACGTCATTATATTTCAGATTGGTCACATGTTATTGACTTGAGTTCATTGCAGGTATCGAACGAGGATGCTCTCATAGTGGAGCCAATCCGCATACTGGACCATCGTACTCAAAATATATGGTGTCGATTGGTCGATCAGGTCAAGGTCCAGTGGGACAGTTATAGTCCACATTCTCCTACTTGGGAGGACGCATATGCGATGCATTAGTAGTTTCCTTATTTATTTTGATAGTTTGATATATATATATTATTAGCATCTATACTTATTTCTTTCATTATTAGATTGTACAAACTTCGAGACAAATTTTAAAACAATAGGGGGTTTATGTAACATCCAATTCCACTTATCACCAATGACTTATTTTTTAGGGCACTTGCGTGCAAGTGATCCGGCTAAACATGGTACATTCTGATTATTTGTTTTGGTTTATGAGTTTATGCTATGATTGGGTATTGAAAATTTGATATGTTATTAATATTGATGTATAGCATTAACAGGTATTATGATGAGGTTTTGTGAGCGTGCAGGAAACGTGACATGATGAGGATACTGATGGAATCAACAAAATTCCTTGGACTCCAGATTGAGTCAGGGAGTGGACTATTGACTTTGATTATGAGTACTTGTTTTTGTTACGCATGTATTATGATGATGATTTCAGTTATGGATTTTATGTATAATATTTATTAATAGTATCTTTGCCAGTGGATGCATCCATAGTGACACTTTCTAACCCGACTCACATATGGAGTAAATCGGTCATACATAGATATCAGATAGATTAGGGAGAGGTGTGGCAACATCCCTGTCACAACCTAATAGCACTCATGTCGTGACCTGAACTGAAGGTTAACGAATCCCTTATTCCTGATAGGTTCATGATGTTGTGAGAGAAGGCTGAGACAATCACTCACAAGGATTTTTGAGGGGCACGCAATAAGGAGGATACATTATTCCTCAGTAAGACCTTAGTCTCACACAAGGTCAACAAGTGGAGTATTGACTCCATGCATCAGGAAACTTCCAAACTAATTCAAATGGCGAGTGGAAACCTTGGAGCATGTAGGTGTGTCTTGAAGGGAACATCGCATGAAAATAATAATGAGTTATTAACAATCAAGAATACTTAGGGGATAAAATAAATACCTTGATTTTTTAGAAAAGAGAATATAATTATATTAATTTTATAAACTGGAAAACATAAGCAAAATCTAAGTCTAGGTGTTTTTAACTAAACAAAATTTATAATAATGGGTTTAGGGGAAGTTTAGACCAAATAAACTTTAGTATAAAGAGAATAAAATTCTAGATATGTGCACAAGGTGTGCATGCAATTATTAAAAGAAATTAATTCATGAGAGAATGAGTTGTCAACATAGAGTTAAAAAAATAAGTCAATATAGACTCTAAATCCTAACTAAGAGAAGAGTCTTAATCAAAATCCAACTGTAAATTAGTTAGGAGACACAATAAAGGAGAAATTGGGGAACTAAGGGACAACTAGGAGAAAATCTAGGAACTAATTGTGGATGTGAGGGAAAATGCTTAATTTATTTAAATAAAAGAAATAAAAACATGTGCAACTGGAGGAAAGTGTGACATGTGTTGAGGATGAATAATCTCAAAATTAATTATTAAAAATTATTTATTTATGCATGAATTGACAAGTGTCAAGTAAAAATTTCTTATAAAAAGAAGGAAAAGGAAGGAGGAAGGTACCCTATTGCTAGATTATTGAAATGTTGCTAAAATTTCTATTGATTGGTTTAATTGTGTGATTTGGGCTTCAAGTTTTGCATAAGAGGTGGAAGCCTCTCCTTGCGAGGGCAAGCTTGATCTAGTTTTGGATATGAAATTATGTGTGTGGACCCTTTGCGGCTCAGGGGACTAAGGGGGAAGAAGAGTACCCCTAGCATTGATTGGGAGGTACATGTGAAGTCATTAGATTAGCAGGAGGAAGGAAAGGAGCATCGCACAAGATTCCAAGTTGAAGATCACTCATATCGCCAAACTCCTACAATATTTGATTTGTATAATTATATCATTATCTAATCAAATGTTGATTTTATATTGAAACACATGGATTCATATTGAAAATTGATACATAATATTTCTGGATATATATATATATATATATATATATATATATATATATATATATATATATATATATAATGTGTACAAAATCATTGCTCTGTTAAAAATATATCTTGATTAATCTTATATCGAATAGAAAATGCATCTTATATAAAATTATTGTTCAGTAGAAGAGTATTCTGTTAGAAATTCCACTGCCAGATAGATTAGTATTGTATATATATTATCGCCTCTTGAATTTTATCGCTTTGCATGAATAATGAATATAATATTAATAGATCTGATTGAATGACAATATCAGTTAAATTTTGTTGGTTTACTCAATGCATTGTGAGTGAACATGATGGACATGCGAGGAGGATTTTGGGCGCAACCTCAAGCGTGGCCAACATTCTCAGCCATTCTTGTGCTCATTTGTAATTTTTTCACCGTCCTTAATTAAGTATTTAGTTCGAGTGAATTTTTTTTTATTCTTTAGGAGCCATCAAGAGTATGCTTATAGGAATGAATACATCAATTAACTACTTGAATTTTTAAGCCTTGCATGTAATATACTTGGATATAGTTTAAAGGTTTCACTTCTGGTTTAGACATCAATGAATATAGTACAATTAAGATTAAGTTTTGAGTTATTAATATTTCCTTAAATATCTGATACTATCTATCAGTCACAATCTACTTAACATTAAAAATATTCTCAGTAATCATTTTTTTTCTATCAAAACCTTTCCTGGATTTCACCATGTTTACACTTGTATACGTGCATTCCCATGAGTTACCATGTATTTGTTTAGTGATGTATTTTTATTCCAGTTACTGGAAAGCATTATTCAGTGCTAAAATCATAATTTTCACTTGATGGATTACTTAGGCAGGTTAAAAACTTAGATGAATGAAATCTATTGACATATGGATCACTAAATTCAGAGTATGAGATTCAAGATCTTCAGTTATTGTAATCATTAATAACTATGAAAAATGCTTTGGTTGTTGCACACATGTACAGTATCCTCTTAAATACATTCATGAAAAAATCATCTTTTAAATGCCTACACTTTTTTATTTCCACATAAACTATCCTTGGGATGTCTTCCGTGAATTTTCTTTTGTGTTGGTCTCGAAGCACCTCTTCCTTCTTGCAAATGCTTCAATATGTTTTGACTTTCTTCTTTTGAATACTGAATTGTAGTGATCAGTTTATCCGCAGTAGTGTTTGATTGAAGTCGCATGGCATATCTCTGATGTCTATAATCTCCTCGGTTGTTATCTCCTTGCTATCCCTGATGACTTATTATACTTTTATCTTAGCTATTTTCATTCCAAGCCGTGTGTCAACGCTCCGCCTTGAGTGATTATTCGAGTTAATTTTTCATGCTTCTATGTAAAAACAATTTCGAATTTCCTCCCAACAAATTCATATCCATTTTTTTTAAAAGAAGACATATTTCCTTCAGGCTTATTACTTCCCTCTTAGAACCCTTGACCTTGTATTCCTTTATGTTAGGTAGGGTTTGAGAGAAGTTAGCTCTTGTTGAAAATTTGCTTCAACCAAATAAAAGCCTCTCCATGCAAATTGTAGAGCAGGGTGAACATGTTTAAATTTTAATTTTGTCTAGCAACACGTGCAACCCAAGCTAAAGGGGCACCTTACATCTGTCGCAAAAGAATAGATATTGCATAGTGGGATCGTTTTTGTGAAAGCATGCATTTGGCATGAGGCAGATCGTGGGAACAAAATCTTTATCAAATCACAACTACACGTGTATCCAATTGATCATTGGAGCATTCAATTCTGTCTGTTATGATCTTAGAGTGGATTTTCATTTCGATGTATGCAGAGGAGGTGAGCATGTCTTGGTGCTCAACTTGAATCCTATAAAACAAACCTTGGTTCAACACAGGTACTTTGTGACCTGGATTTTTTTATTTTTCTTTGATTAAAATTCAACAATCTTCGATCCTTCAAAATAAAAATAAAAAAGACTTCAATAAAACTTTGCCTCTCATAAGAAAGAAAATTTTGTTAAACCAACGTTGTCGAAAGGATGAAGAGAGATCTTGGGTTTTGGTTTAGAAAATTAAATAAGGATTCAGTGATATTCAACCAAGTTTTCCCTTCTAGAATAATCAAAACTTTCATCTCTAAAGGTATCAGGTCCTTCCAAAAATAAACCTTCAAGGTGTTTTTAACTATTATTTAACAAGGTTAAATTGAAGTATATATTAAATGTTAGGGTAAATTATAAAACTGTATGGGCAAGTTTGGTTTTCGCTTTTCAGATACCCTATGAATGGTTAATGGCGTAGATAATGTATTCATAAGTACTCTAAATGAATACTTCCCTTTTAATAGGATCAATATAAAGACACTTTCTATTCTTAATATATATTTAGTTCCCTCAATTAAATTGAATCAGAAATTAGAGGGTGACTTCAAGAAGTAATTTTATCCTTGCAAATTCTCATGTAAATAATCTAATTATGATCTCTAAGTAATGAGAATTTAAGTCTAATCTCAAGGATTGTTGATTACGTTGTATTTTAAATGTTATTCTTGCAAGAACCAAAAAAAAAATAAAAAAAAATTGATTAATATTGTGATAAGTTATGGGGTGATGTTTTCCCTTAAATTGTTAAAGGGTTCTAACTCAACATTACTTTTAGATGCATATTTTCCTAGAACTAACAATTTAGCCAGTCAATTTAGTATGGATAATATTAACAAATTTAATCAATTGTTATTGGATTACATGTATACATTTATTAATTATAGTAATAGTGGAGGAAATGATAAAATTGTCATTTAATGGATTGGATTATAATTTTGTCATGTTCTTTTGACCTAATTAACTATTGCACAAGGTACGCCACCTAGTGTGAGGTAGATAGTTAACTATATTGTTACACTTTGCATCTTATATATATCTCCTTGAATTGGTATCGGAGTGCAAGAAGTTCTTAATACATTAGAATTGTTTGATGCAAGCATATTATTGAATAATTAATGATGAGTATTATTGATGTTGATTTAGAGGCGTGCTTATATAAGTTATCGATGTTAGTCAATTGTAAATTTTGTTTCTGTAAATGCTTAATCATTTATGATCAGTTGAAAAAAATTTTTTACCCAATTATTAATATATTAATGTTTTTGCTTAACCATTGTTGAATGTGTTAAGAGTTTCATGACACCTTGTTTAGGGTTGTTACACTAGTGTCGATGTTGATAACTCCACTCAAAGTAATATCTGCAAGGCCTTATCGAAAGATGTTAAATATGACTCCCTTGAGAAAAAAAAATTATTGTTGTTGATATATTCTGATGGATTTATAATTCTGCAACACTCACACCTGCAGACTCAAGCCATGAGCTTCAACCTAAAATCGTGGAATTCTTTTTGGCACAGAAAGATCCTCCAGCAAGACCTCCACAGATTATTGATTTATGGATCTGATTATTTTATGACATTCTAGATGACGAACAAATCACCAAGGAGACGCAGAACAATCTCAAGGGGACTTTAGAGATTGAAGGGAACCCAGAAGAACTAATTGTTTCTCCTCTCCCATAGATAAAAAACCAGGTAGAATACAAAAGACGAAGAAAAGATCTGGAAGGGAACTCATACTTAATACTCACATTGACAGCTACGATATTAGCGATGTTATGTTATATTTGGGGTCGAACATCAACATACTACCAAAGAATACTTGGGAGGCCATGGGTAATCCCAAGCTCGTCTACTCTCCCATTCAATTTCATATGGCCAATCAATATTGTATCTATCCTATTGGGAGGCTAGAGAATGTTGAAGTGGACTTAGCTAGAGTAAATACAATGGACGAATTCGAGGTTATAGAAATCATGGGGGAGAAGGACCCATACCAAACTCTATTGGGCATCGACTAGGATTATGAAAATTACATTGTTATAAATATTAAGAGGGAAATCATGACCTTAGAAGTGGATGGTATGAAGGTAACCCGACCTTTAGACCCTTATCGAGGTCCTCAATATACAAACCAGATAGAGGATAATATGGAAGAAGATGATTTGTATCACCTATATACTCTGACTACATGGAGGTGTGTAGAATACATTAATCCCATTGCAAATGTCTCAGTAAGTTGGTAGAGTATTCGATCTGCAAGGGAAGATTCAGAGGTAGTGTTCAATAATTGGAAATAGGAAATATATGAGAACTTCTCAAGCTGATGTGTGACTATCATAGCTTCCGGGAGGATTGTATCATAAGTTAGAGACTACCCTATTTACGATGGCACTTCAAATTTACATAGCTTTCTTATTGAGCTAGAGGATAAATTTACGCTAGAGCAAAGAATTCATGTGCTTGATCAGTAGTAGAATTTGGAAAATAAATGACTATGTGACTAAAACTTTTAGTCACGACAACTAAAAATGAATAAATTCTACTAATTTTTTGCAACACAACTATAAATGAATACAATAAATGACTAATTTGATCGTTGGGT
>ML779648.1:871266-897536 GCA_009831015.1 Picea engelmannii
GCGGGGGAATTGAAGCTACCAGCGTGATTCTTTTTGCAAAGTTAAGGGGTGGATGGTGGGTAAATTTATTTTTTCCAACCATTTTTATTCTTCTGCTATCAAGGGGGCACCTGATCGAGATTTTAAATTTATGGAGGAGAGGTACTCACCTAATTGGTTGATCTCAAGAGATGCTACTGGGGGGGGATAGCTTCACCTTAAAAATTATTTTATTTCTCACCAGCCAAATTTTCCAGCACACATATTTAATCGAGGCCTTCCAAACACAGCTTAGAATTGGATTCTTAGTGAGTGAGCCTTTGTAGTATTTACTCCATTTTGCAATCATACTTCTGCTACTGGTCGACCAAGATATTTGAGGGGTTATCTCAGAGTAGACACTGTGCATCACTTGTTTGGTAAAATTTCAATTTAGGAAAAGATGATCAACGTTTTCGTGGTTTTGGTTACATAGATAACATCTGAATGGCCCCATGTATCCTCTTTTATTCATATTTTCTCTTGTTAGAAGCTTATTGTGAGCTAACTGCCAACCAAAGGTATTAATCTTTGGTATACAATCCAGATTCCAAATTTCTTTCCAGATGGCATATTTTTATGGCAAATCATTTACTTTGAGGAGATTTTTGTATCCCAACCTTACTGTGTACCCGACCTCTCCCCAATCCCTACTGTCATTCTGATTAATGTGAATAGGGGAAGAATCTGAGACAATCAAGAGGAATTGATGGGCCTCATTGCATAGGAGAGGGGGGACATCTCCCAAGTTCCAATTTTTTCGAGAACCACTTCTCTTCCGTTCAGAGATATCAAAGAGATTGGTTTCCCCCCCCCCCGAAGGTTAGCCAATGTCTGAAGAGATCAAGAGTGGAGATGCATGATAGTTTTCCCCTTTCTGAGAATTGATCATCCCAAATTTTAATTTCTTTGTCATTTCCTGGACTCCAACTGAGATGGTTTTAAATGAGCAACATAGAGAACCGGATTAGATTCTAGATGGGGGAACCTGATTGACTGAGTTTGAATGTTTCTAGACACCTCTTTCTGATTTTTGACAGATACTTGTAACAAAATTCCTTTTTCCACCATTCTTTTCCTCCAGTGATTAAACGCCAGATCAATTTTTTCCCCAGAGCTATGTTGATCTTTTTAGGGTCCCAGATACCCAATCCCCCATTTTCTTTAGGAGCGCAAAAAGTTGACCAATTAACCATGTGGATATTTTTCCCGTTGTCTTTTTCCCCTTGCCAAAAAAAATTCTTGATTAATTTGGCAATTTCCTTTTTAATTCCCACCGGAGCGTGGAGGGATGAGAATTGAAAAAATGGAAAGGAGGATAAGACTGACTTTATTAAGACCACCCTTCCAGTTGGGTTCAGCCAGGTTTCTCCCCAAGTTTTGAATTGGTCCTTGAGATTTTGAAGTATCACATGCCATGCCTCCCCAAGGAGGGATTTTATACTGATAGGAGTGCCAAGGTACTTGAAGTAGTTCCAATCAATCAAAAAGGAGAACTGTAGGATATTTTCAATTCTAACCATTGTACTTTCTTTCATGTTCCAAGCATAAATTTGGATTTTGTGCTTATTTATAAGACCCCCAGAAGCTATTTCACATTGGTCAAGAACCAGTTTGAATCTTATATCCATCGTTTGAGAGGTGCCTCCTAGTAGAAGAGTGTCATCAACAAACTGCAAATTGTTTAATCTTCTAACATCCCTTGCTATTTTCATCCCTGAGATATTTCCAGTGGCTCTTTCATGTTCCAGTCTTCTATTCAACGTTTCTGCCATAATAACATAAAACATTGGAGAGAGTGGGAAACCTTGCCGTAGTCCTCTTGTGGCTTGGAAGAAAGGAGTTGGGCGCCCATTTATCAGGGGAGCTATCCAAGGGGACGATATGCAAGCCCCGGTCCATGAGACAAAGGAGTGATTGAAACCAAATCTTTTTAAAACATCATAGAGGAACTTGTGTTTTACTCGATCAAAGGAATTTTCCATATCTATTTTGATTATCATCCCTCTTTCTATGTTAGTGACACTAGTGTGAATTTCCTCCTGCACTAGGATGATATTATCCCAAATTTTCCTTTGCGTCATGAATCCCCCTTGATTGGGAAGAATGAGTCACGAGAGAATATGCTTTAACCTGTTCGCTATGATTTTTGTTAGGATTTTGTAGGAGACATTACAGACAGAGATAGGAAAAAATCAATCAAAAGAGTTTGTGTTTTTTTCTTTTGGAATCAGGGCTAGAAAGGAGGTATTAGTTGCTCCTCCTAATTTGCAAGATTTTTGGACACATTTAATCATAAGGAGAAATTCCTTTTTTATTATTTCCCAATATTCTCGATAAAAATGGAGAGTGAAGATGTCCGGACCAGGGGCTTTGTCAGGATCAAACTAGTAAACGACTGCTTTAACTTCCGCTTTTGTGACCACCTTGTTCAACTCTTGATTATCCTCTTCCTTTATCAAATTCGGTATCTGCTCCATAAATTGTAAGATATGCTCTTTTTTATCTACACCATCTTGGGTATAAAGATTTCTAAAGTGGGAGGAAGCCTCCTCTTTTATCTCCTCAAAATAATTGACTCTATCTCTTGAGGCTATTTTTATTTCCTCCACTATGTTTCTGTGTTGTCTTGCTTTGGCCTACTTATGAAAAAAAGAGGTATTTTTGTCCCCCTGCTTGAAGCCACAAGGCTCTAGATTTGATTCTCCACTCCTTTTCTTCATTGTGGAGCACTCTCAAATAATTTTGAAAGTACTCTTTCTCTTGTACTAAATGTCTGTTTTGAATTGCATTAGTGTCAATTTCCTCCTGACTATCTTCTAGAAGCTTTTTATATCTTTCAATTTCTCCTCTTGTGTTGTGGAAAGAGACTTTAACCCAGTCCTTTATTGCTTGTTTTTCCCTTTTGAGTTTTTGTTCCCAAATATACACAGGGGTTCTGTCCACCCAGATTGACCAAATTGAGGAGATTAGGGGGAGGAAGACTTGGGAATCCAACCAAATTGGGTTGAATTTGAAAGGGACGGGTCCCATATTTTCTACTTCGCCGAAGGAGAGGGTTATTGGGCAATGATATGCGATACCCCAAGGGACAATTTGGGATGAAATGTTGAGCGAACGAAGGAGGATGGAGCTATGGATGAGAAAGCAATCAAGTCTGGCAGTAATGTGTCCCACCCCTAGTATTTTATTGCTCCAGGGGAATTTCCCTTTAGAGGGATGAACATCAAATAGATCCAATTCCAAAATCAGGTCTTCCATGTGTTCCCTGAATGGATCCCTTACTATAGTACCTCCTTTTTTTTCCCCTTGGTGTAAAGTTGTGTTAAAATCCCCTGCAATAATGCAGTTGTTTTGGGCTCCGAACTCTTTGATTTTCAATAAGGATTCCCATCATTCCCTTTTTTCCCAGTAATTATTAGGCATATAAAAATTACACATAGGATAAGTGATCCCTGATTGTAAATTCTTTAGTTTCACTAGTGACGAGTGTGTTGATTCTATTGTTTCTTCTTCTCTGAAGAATTGGGTGTTCCATATAGTGCAAATTCGTCCAGACGCTCCTCTAGCATTCAACGTTGTTTCGTTGTTTGTTTTCCATATTTGTTTCATTTCTCACAAGGCTTCAGATCTCTGTAGTTTTGTCTCCTGAATTAGGAGGATACGAGGTTTCTCTATTTTGATTAGTTTTCCCATTGCTTCTTTTTTTTCCCTATGTCCCAAATCTCTACAATTCTAGGAGACTATCTTCATTATTTATTGGTGTGTTTTGTTTCCCCCCCTTTCGTGGGTTGAGACTATACTTTTGTTGTTAGGGATTTCCCACCCTTCCCTTCTTTTTTAAGAATTTCTTCCAGCGTTGGTTGGGTTCCTAGATCCTTATCCTGGTTAGTCACCTTTTCCCTTCTATTTTTATTGGTTTTCCTTCCTACTTTCGTGGTTCTGACACTCTTTAGGAGTTCCATGTCCATCTCTTCCCTGATTCCTCCTGAATATCATCCTCATGTGGTTAGGGAGGATCCAAGGGCTAGGGATCATGCTCTACTAGAGGCAAAGTGAGGTCTGAATCCGAATTTGGATGACTTTCTTCTGTGCTTTATTTTGAGTTGACTATTTCTGCCTCTGGATTTTCGAGGGGATCAAATTTATTTTTGCTACTTTCTGCTTCATCATTGATTTGTATTGGAGATTTTCCCTTGCTTGGCGAGGGAGGCCTGGAGTTGTTTTTCCTTTCCTGTTGTTGAGTTCCTGATTTATTCATCACTTTATTTATTTTGGTTGGTTGCCATTGATCTGGCGCTTTGTGTTCATGGTTCTCCTGGATAGCCTTGGGGCAATTTTTTGGCGAAATGTCCATACTCATGGTAAGCTTTGCACTTAAAAGAGAGTTGTTCGTAGTCTATTGTTTGGATGTATGACCACCCATCTAGAGTTAGATGGATTGCTTCTGGAAGTCCTTTCTCTAGGTATACTTCTACACAAAGATGTGCGCAGGATTGCAGACCGTCTCGTGGTTCGGCCCGATCGATTAAACTTCCCAATGTATTTCCAATGTTTTTGATAGTTTTGCCATTCCAACAGTGGAGGGGCAGGAAAGGTAACCCGACCCAAGCTGGGACAACTGATGGAATATCATTTTAAGGGCTGAATTCTGGAGTCCATTTATTTAAATACATCTCTCTAATGCCCATGAAGTATGGTCCATTCCTAAAAATCAAATCTCTATCAGCTTTGTTTTCAAAGAGAAATACATAAAATCCCTTACCATAGAATGTTGTTGAAAAATGTTATTTTATCATTTTCTTCCAGTTCTTCTCCAGCCATTGCACCATTTCTTTTAGGGAGGGCCAGAGTCCCGTAAATTGTCTGATCAAGCCATTTTATGCTAGTCTTAGGGTGAAAGGTCTCGAGGAAGGGGAATGAACAAGGACTTCTGGAATTTCTTCCAACTTTTTGACAAAACACGACTAGGGATTTCCTTTTGAAGATTTCGTGTAAGATGAGAGCAGATCTTGGAACGAAGAAATATATGGGGGCGGGGGAGGTTGAGGAGGATCGTGAACCCTCGAACCAGAGGCCATGGTGGGTCCGAACAATGGCAGAAACCCTAAAAGTAGTGAGGGGATTCACGAGGCAGCCACGCAGTTAGTTTCACAAATACATTTATCATATGAAAATATGATAATATCATAAACAATATTTGACATACATTGTTGGGTTAATATTGCAGGCAGGATTGGTGTATTGGGAAATTACTAGCGAGAGTGGAGACTGTTTTGGGAAATTATTGGCGGGGAGTAAAGCATGCTAATGTGTCTCACTATGTGCCAAAAAGAAAAAAGCTTTGAAATAAAAGAAACATAAGAAAACTTTCAAACGAACCTATTAATCAATTTACCGAACCAGAAAACAACAAGTTACACGTAGGGTTGGGAATTTGGGCGGAAGTATGTTCGCACGAATAAAGATGTTCGTGTGAATCTGTATTCACCACAAATTCGAGCGAATATATATTGTATACACCACAAGTTGAATACAGGTGGATGATAGTCAAAACTTCAAGTCCAATGACGTAACCAGTAGACGAAAATTGCGAGGATCTCTGTCGAGTCGAAGTTTTCCAACTCGACCATATGCTTTTAAAGTCGAGACTGATCTTGAGTCGAACATGTAGATGACTTCGAACATGAGTTACTTTTCTTGGTAACTGCTTAAAGAACTTTTCTCTGTCCTCCATATTATTTAATGATATTTGACAACACAAATATCAGGGTTGTGCGATCTATGCGACCATGTTGGACATCTACGGGCACGAAAAAGTAAAATTCGACTACATAGTCGACCAAAGCCAACAATGCATTAGTTGGCTAGTATTATAGAGTCGACTAGTCTGTGGCTCGTAGTAATTTTTTTTCCCATTTGTATGAGGTGTTCTCCATCCACCATACATAACCCAGTGGGAATAGTCACTTTCTAGCGGTCCACCATAAAATGATTTGTCATATAACCCATCCGTGAATATATAATTCGTCACCGCCAATTGCAATAGATGCTACAAACATATTTAATGGCTGCCACAATATTATATATATTGATCACTTAATGTCAATCGAAGTGAAGAGATAAATTACCCAGGAATCACTCAGCAATGAATCCAGAATCAAAAAGAGGAAATGGATGATGAGATTATTACTTACCCTGAAATAGATTAGGGTGCCAACATCATTGCAGGTCCCTTAGAACCCCCATCTGACCTGCATTACGACAGACACCCTATTTTTCATATCAATGGGAATGAAGTGAGCATATAGATACCCCTCGAGATTACTCTGCATTATGAGAACTAAGTTCAGAAAGGTGAAATATGGAAAGCCAAGCATTCCGCATTACTTAAAGACCGCTATAATTTGAAAAGCGATAAAATGGATCCATTAACTAATTTTATTTCCTATTTCCTTTAAATTGAAAGCAAGTCGAAGGTGATAACGGTTTACAGTAATTTCTTAATATAATTAGATAAATGTGAAAAAGTAAATATGTTAACCTTTGCATTCATAAATGTAAGAAAGTTATAAATGCAAAGAAGTTATGAACAATAAATCTCATTCATTGATTTGGGAGGACGACTAAGAATATGCCAATAATATTGATGAGGTTTTTGTTCAAGCAACATACATTGAAGCAGGGAAAACAAGAGTTGGTGTATCAGGGGAATCACCTTCAATAAGAGAGGACAAAAGAAAGGGGAATGGAAACAAAGAAAATTCAGTGACAATGAAGGAAGGGAAGCTCTCTTGCAAGCATTGCAAGAAAGAAGGGAATGATGATGACCATTGTTGGAAATTGCATCCAGAGAAGAGACCAAAGTGGTTCAAAAAAAGGAAAGGGAGGCAAACAGTTGCAACAACAACATGACCAATAGACTTGGGATATGATTCAGATGATGAGACTAAAATCACAGTAGTTGGTTTGATAGGTAAAATTGGTGATGTATATGATTCTAGAAGTAAATTGTTTCACATAAGGGTGATAATGAAACATACTAAGATCGATGCATTGATAGATAGTGGATCTTAATCTAACTTGATTTCAGAGGAAGTGGTTAAACAATTGGGATTAAACACTAAGATACATCCTAAACCTTACTCACTTAAATGGATAAGCAACAATCATAAATTGCACATAACAAAGAAATGCACTTTAAAGTTTGCAATTTCATCAAAGTTTGTGGATGAGGTAACGTGTGATGTGGTGCCACTCAATGAATGTGGAATGGTCTTAGGAAACCCTTATTGATATGATCACAAAGCAATCTTCTACATGGAACAAAATAAATATCACTTAACTAAAGAAGGCAATGAATATGTTGTACATGCTCATCACTTAAAAGAAAATCAATCTCTTCAAACAATGGAACAATTAAGGAAGGCAACTTATGCAAGCAAAACACCTATAATTGTGCCAAATAAAGCAGTTAATCTTAAGCATGAACATGAGATGGTTTTCGAATGGAAATTCAATCATACTTTGCTTCAAGATAAGCTAATTTCATGCAAGCACATCAAATATATTAGCTCATTTGCAGTAATATTTATGATGTTATCACTGCTAATGTTTTCAACATGGATGGTAGTGGTCTCAGTAAGATGTGAACTAGTTCAAGTGGCTAACAATATGCTCTCAGTTGTCATGGTTGTTTTTCAATTGATTATGATGACACAGGTGCACAAGACAAAGTTTAAAGAAAAATGACAAGTGGGGTGGCCTATCGTGCACTTGATGACTGGTTAATACCCTTTTGGAGGACCAAAAGGTCTTAGTGGGGAGGCATGATCTAAAATGGATCCAGAAAGGCCTAAGAATCGAAGTTATCAGAATCATATGAAACCAGCAACATTGTGTCGGTCTCGTCGCATTGATTCTTTCCATATAATGTTTTCTACAAATGGACATTGTATGCGAAAAATATCGTGTTCTGATCGATTTCCCAAATAGGCAAAAAGTCAAACAGGTCAAAGTCAATAGGTTGTACTACTGAAATCAACAATACGACATGTGACGTCAACATGATGTCATGATGATGTCAAAAGGACACATGGCAACACAAGGAGGTGACACGTATCACTCGGTTTTGGAATTTTCAGGCTGAGTTGGACTAGTATGGAAATGACATGTGGCACTGTACGGACGTGACACGTGGTAGTCTGTACGTGACGTGGCCTAATGATAGAATAACACGTGGCAGTACAGACGACAGGTGGATGTATGGATGTTGATGTGGCAGGGTGACTCAAAAGTATAGATGCTAACGTGGCAGCTGACTTGGAAGTACATATGTTAATGTGGCACGCCACATGGTTGTACGACAGTGATGTGGCAGCTGACCGTGCATGCTGACTAGGTTGTTGACTGTGTGCTGACTATACCATATGGGCCAATCATAGGGTGACACATGGCCCAATCAGAGGGTTCCACGTGGCACCTCGGATTTTTTCAATGTTGGCTAGGCAAAACAATTCAATTGCAACATCGTTGGGCTCGAACACACGACCTTTGCATGGGCAACATACTACACCAAATACGCTAACCTCCTGAGCTACGCAGATTTTGTGTTGACATGTGGCGAGTTTATTTTTTAAACTGCAGTTGGCATGGGGTTAGGGCTAGGCCCCTCTCGGTGGTGGCCAGCGCAAGGACACATGGAACCCCACGCGACCAAAGATATACACCAGGAACTAAGGTGGGGGCGCGTGGACAGTAAGGATCAGGCCACATGGCCATGCATGCGACCAAAACACCAAATACCAAGGGCTAAAGACCAGGGTGCGCCTGGCCTGAGGAAATATGGTGCTTCCCATATGGCCAGGAGCTCGGGTAAAGGGGGTTGTGCCCAAAATTTTTCCCAATTTGAGTTTTTAAACTATATTGTATGACTTTTAATGATTTTTCAGCTTAATTTTAGAGGATTTTGCCCATTTTTTGGGGATCTGGAGCCCGATTTGAAGACGGATCTTGGGAGGAAGTTGGGATAGGATCACCAACTCAAATCCTATATAAATCAGATGATTTTGAAAGACCAAGAGGTTCAGAATTGCAGAATGATGATGATTTTATGAAGCTTGAAGCCATTTTTATGCATGGAAGCCATTAAAGAAGCAAACTTTGGAGGCCAATTCCGGGAGCCACGCTCAACCTTTTTCAGTGCCGTCAGTTGTGTTGGATTCTTGAGGTTGAGTAGAAAACAACCAGACCAGTTTTTAATCCTTTTGACACTTTTCTGATGTACTTTTGAAGTATTGAAGAGAAATAAGAAAGCCTCAGCCATTGAGACAAAGGATCGGAGACGTAGGCAATCTTGTCGAACTTCGTTAACAACCTTATTGTTATGGTTTGTTGTTCTTTATGCTTATGTTCTGATCTTCATTTCTTTATGATGGTTTCTATAATCTCTCATCAAGTTCTTCTTCTTTCCTTAATTCCTAACTGGTAATTGAACATATGCTTAAAACTTAACCAAGTTTTTAAAGATCATTTTCGGATCACCATGCGAGAGTGGACTCTTCGAAAGTTTGGGAATTCAGAACTTTGGGGGTTTGGGATGCAGTGTAATGGGAAGGGTGAAAGGCTCGAAGGATGGAGTCATGTGGAGAGATTCCTAGACTTCGGGAGTCTGAAGGTTTGGAATACAGTGTTGAGGGTGAGTCAAAAGGCCCGAAGGCCAGAGCCACGTTGCGATATTTCAGGATCCTTTAGGAATTCGGGACTTCGTAGGACATGCATGCAGAAAAGAAAATGGATGTTCAGTGCCGAAGCACCGAACGTCGAATTCTCCTCTAGCTTGTGTGTTAGATGAGGATCAAGTCTCACCATTGATTTGGACGGTGGATGGAACTTCCTTGTGGGAGGTAGGAACCTAGAAATGGTATGAACGAGATGGATCCACATGGGTGCCACGTGGTCCTCAACCAACGAACGCACGAAGGAGTCCAGGAAGCCATAACTTGTAAACCAAAGGTCGGATTAGAGCCTGATAACAGTCATTATAAAGATGTGGGCGAGTAGAAGAGGATGAATCATCTCGGAGAGATGATTCAAAATTATTTAAGTAAGAAAAATTTTGATGCCCCATCCATAGAAAGGGTACTTAGGGGTCGGGTGTGTTACACCAACATAGTCAGATGTCCTATAGTTTCAAAAAAAAAAGTCTAGAGCCATTTTCTTATTTTGGCCATAAGCAAAGAAGATTAAGTTAGATTGAGATAAAACTTCTGGGTTTCATCCGTAGAAAGAAGGGATACAAAAGTTTCAAAGAGGGCCATTGTCCATTTCTGCTTGGATTTGTCAAAAAGTGCAAAATAGTGGTTTTGAAATATCTGGGTCTAGATCATTGGTCAAAATCTAGATTAAACTGAAATTATTAGAGAGAGTCAATAAATAATAAATGAAAATAATACATGAAGGACTTGATTAACCTTTAAGGATTTTGGAAGATAGATGCTGAAATAAGCCAAAATCCACAATTTTGGACCACGTTTTAGGGATTTTTGGGATTTGTAGAGGAAGTAAAGTGATCCCAAATCACAAAATTGGGAAGTTTTATTTGCTCAACATTTTTTGTACTCATCAATATAGACAACTTTATTTTAGTGAAATTTTTTAAAAAATGCACAGATTGAGAGATAGCTAGTTTTGCAAAGAATTTCAAGTCTGGAAAAAAATTGTAAAAAGAACAAAGTTTTAGATTCCATATTGTTGTAGAATCTTACTAGAGTGACAGATGAAGAATATGAAGGTTCTTGTGTGTTCACCATTATGATTATTATTAATTCTCAATACAACGTTTTTCTTGGTTCTTTATGATTTTTCTTCCGCGATTGACAGAAGTTGAACTTCTAGTAAAATTGCACAAGTGAAGAAAATGCACAAATGGGGTGAAAATGTCTTTCTCATGAAACCATAACTTTTAGCTCAAGGATCAGATTGAGGCATGGTAATTGTCATTGTAAATATGATGTAGAGGAGAATAATATGATATTATTATAATTTGGACAATTATGATATAATTCTTCAGGAAAAGAGAAGAAGAAGAACTTGTAACAATAATTGACAAAAGTTTTATAATATGTATAATTCTACAAAAAATGTTACTTGCACATTTTTCATATTTAGAGGTATAAGCGTATCAAATTAAACCCTAGGAATTGGATAATCAAAGTCAAGGAGGATGCACAGGCAGCCTAGAGTCGTGAGAGAGAAGACAAAGGTCAAAATGTCAATGTGGGTAATGATTAGAGAAAATCTAATGGACATAGGAGTAGAGTGGAAGTAGAAAACTTGGTAGAAACTATGAGAAGACTTGGAATGGAAGTGCATAGTTATAGATCTAAAATGAGAGCATAGGAGGAGAAAAAGAAAATAAATTCTCAAATGATGCAAATCTTAAATCAGTTGTAGAAACAAGCAAAGAATGGATCAGGCTCAAAACATGAAGAAGAAAGTACAAATTATGAAATAAGATATAACTACAGAAGACCCAGTCATTCAAGAAGTTCTAGCATAAGCCATAGACATCATTCACCTCCTTTCTCAGCTAGGAAGTTATATGCATATGAAAATTAATGGACAAGTCCATGAGTGTCTCTTGTTAGAAATCAAAGAAGAATATATAAGTTGGAAATTTTTCAAGGAGATCTTAGGAAGATTAAGCCACCATCCTTTGATGGTGAAAGAGAATTAGAATATGATGTCGAATCTTGATTGCTTGGAATTGGTAAGTATTTTTAGTTGCACAACTACTCATCTAACCTAGAAGCCATAATTGTCACATACCATTTGCATGGAAAAGTTGTTATGTGGTGGGATCAATTGAAGCAAGTTGAGAACATTAATGAGAGTATGATTACTTGGAAAAACTTCAAGAAATATTTTTAGAAGGAGTATCTTTCAGAGAACTATTATAAAAAAAGGATACCATATTTCTTTGAACTCAGGTTGGGGAGCATGACCATGGGAGAATATGAAAATAATTTTTTGGGATTGTTGAAGTATGTGGGGTTTATCAAGGATGAAAATGTGAAGATACATAGGTTTCTGAATGGATTTTTTCTTTTCTATAAAGATAAGATTCAATATGATGAGACTAGAACTTTAATAGAAACCATTAGAAAGGATAAGTACCTATATGAGAAATGCAAGGGAAGAAAATATTTGAAGAAATATTTGAAGGATAAGAAGAAGGAGGAATATAATCAGAGAAGGAAGGGAATAAAACATTCTTTCAATAGAAACGGTCCTAATACAAATCAACAAGATCGTCCTACTAAGAATAAATCCAAGAGAGAAGACTCTTTGGTAAAAAGGGGAAGACCGCCAATCAAATGTTGGGGATGTAAAGAAGATCACATGTACAAGGATTGTTGTCACATAGAAGAAAATATGAGGACATTGCACAACATCCAAGAGGATGCTATAGTAGAAGACATGGGAAGAAATATTCCAATAATATATGCATCCTTAGAAGATCGAAAAGAAGAACATCAATCCCATATGATTAAGGTGGAAGGTAAGATCATTAATAATCTTGTTGTTATTTTAATTGATTCGGGAGTAAGCCATAGTTACATTGATCTTAAAATAGTGGACATATTTCATTTGAAGAAAAGTAATCTTGAAAAATCAGGTTTGGTTCAACTAGCCACTGGAACCAAACAAAGGATCAATGAGATTGTCAGAGATTGTCCAATAAACTTGAATGGAATGAATAATTTAATGTTGATATGAATATAATTCCATTAGGATCTTATGATACACTAATTGGAATGGATTGGTTGGAAAAGCATCATCTTGTCCTAGATTGTCATAACAAGACATTTACATCTCTTGATGAAGAAGAAAAATATATAATTGTGAAAGGAATTCCATGACCCATTTCTATAAGGGAGATTCTAGCCTTGCAACTAAAGATATGTTTTAGGGAATGATGTCAATTATATGAAACTCATGTGGAGGAGCCAGAAAATACCAAAGGGACAAGTCTCAAAGATTTTTTAGTATTGTAAGAGTTTGAAGATGTATCCCAAGAAATATAAAGATTACCACCAAAGAGGGATATAGATTTCTCTATTGATTTAGTACCAAGAGCTACCCTGGTATCAAAGACACCTTAGAGAATGAGTACTCCACAATTAAAAAAATTACAAATGCAATTGGAAGAATTGTTGAAGAAAGGGTACACATGCCCAAGTGTTTCACCTTGGGAAGCACTAGTACTCTTAGTTAAAAAGAAGGATGGAATGTTGAGGATGTGTATTGACTTTAGAAAGCTTAATAAATCCATTGTGAAGAACAAATACCCTCTACCTACAGTTAATGACCTCTTTGATCATCTAAGAGGAGAAAATATATTTTCAAAGATAGACTTGAGATCGAGATATCACCATGTGAGAATCAAGAAAGAAGAAGTCAGTAAGACAACTTTTAGAACCATGTATGGACATAATTAATTTGTAGTGGTGCCATTTGGATTGACCAATGCACCAATTGTTTTTATGTCCTTAATGAATGGAATATTCAAAAATTATCTGAATAAGTTTATCATTGTATTCTTGGATGACACACTTATTTATTCCAAGTCCGAGGAAGAGAATGAACATCACTTGAGGTTGGTCCTACAAGTGCTGAGGGAACATTAGTTGTATGCAAAACCAAGCAAGTGTTCTTTTTACCAAGAGTAGATCAATTATTTGGGGCACATTATTTCAGAGGAAGACATAGTAGTGGATCTAAAGAAAATTGA
Source organism: Picea engelmannii (assembly GCA_009831015.1). Taxonomy (NCBI): domain Eukaryota; kingdom Viridiplantae; phylum Streptophyta; class Pinopsida; order Pinales; family Pinaceae; genus Picea; species Picea engelmannii. The sequence continues at coordinate 885,080 of ML779648.1, forward strand.
ATCCATTAAAGGATGGTCAACACTAAGGAATATTTCCAAAGTTATATCTTTTATGGGATTAGTTGGATACTATAGGATATTTATAGAAATATTCTCTAAGATTGTTCATCATATCACCTCTTTACAAAAGAATGAAATTAAGTTTGAATGGACAATAGAGTGTGAATAAAAAATTAATGTGTTAAAAGAATTACTTGCTAGTGCATTGTTGACCCAAAAATCTTCTTTGGGCTCAACATGGTGTTTTACAACTTCATTCCTCCACAAGCAACCCTTTGTGCTATGGTTCTGGTCCAAGACAATGGTGGGGGTCATAGTTACTATGGCCTTTACCCTTGAAAGTGTATCAGTTGGCTACCTTCTTATGGTTGTGATCTAAGTGTGTAAAGACTTGTCAGGAACTAGAGAGTATCAGGGAACAAGGTCAATTCAGTTGTCAACAGTCCATGTGAGTTCAGGTTTGTTGCATTCAGTTGGGTCAGTGCTTCCAGGATCAATTGAGGTATAGTAAGGTCAAATGGATAAAACATTCATGATTCTTCCTACTCTATTATCACCTTATGAGTAGTTTTATAACAAACATGTTCATCACAATTTTCATTAGCATCTTAAACGGTACCCAAACAAGCCTATCCCGACCTTGCTCGACTTGTCATGGGACCATGCTCTTTTCCTCCCAGGGGAGGCCTTACTGGGGTAATTTTTAAGTTATGAAACCCACCCACATCATAATTCCTCATGCCAATACTTTTCAGTTCATATTTCATGAGATAAGAACACAATTTGCAAAACTTTTAACGTTGGCCCCTTTTGCCTATCACTAGGTGGGTCCCGTGGTGATAGGGCCCTTTCGCAAAAAATAAAATTAATTTTGGTAATATTTTAAGAAATTAAATTCTTCCATACTGTAGGGATTAGGACAATCTTTCCAACGGGATATCATGGGAATGGCCAAAACCAATAGTTGTGAATTCCTGGTATGATTTTGTTCATATTTATGTTCTAAAAGGAAAATAAAACCAATACATGGTGTAGGGAAGTGCGATATATTTCCAACGGTATATCCCATGCTTGGTTTTGACCCCCGATTGGTAAGAACGAGCATTCTCAAGCTCATGACAACTTTTGGACACTGGATTGGTTGCAGTGCTTCGGGGTTTAAAACTTGTTGGTAAATTGTTTTAAATCGGATATTCAATGATGCCACACTATAATGGACTCAGATACCTTTCCAATGGATCCTCATTTTCCTCATTCCGACCTCGAATGGCCTAGTTAGAGTTGTCACAAGTTGGTTAATTATTTTGGGCAAAGGCGGGAAACCAGCTCGCATAGCGGGGTTTCATGACAGATAAAATAGCCATTATTGGCCCCAACACACAAATCTATTGCCACATCGTCGAATTACTCATCGATAAATTTCCGACAGTACTTCATTTTCCTCTATTGGATATTGTATGGCGATATGGCGCCTTTCACAAGATTGGGTGCCATGTGGGCCCACCAACAAATTAGGGGTTTTAAGTAGCCACTATTCCAGGCCAAAATTGAGGGGTGAGGTGGCTTTATTTCAGATTGGTGACCACATATTCTCAACGGTCTCGTCAAGACCTTTCCAACGACGTGATCTGTGTACAATTCCAACTTTGTCTCATCTAACAACCTTTTTGGGGCTAAGTCAACAAAAGCAAGGTCAAAGTCAGAGTTAAAGTCAAAGTCAAACTTTGACTTGGCACCATTTTTGAGAAATATTAAAAAATAGTGGAAAAATAATAAAATAAATCAGAAAATTCAGAAAATCATGGGAAGAACACGCAACCTCCCTCGTGCAATAATGGGGAAATTTGATTTTTTGAAAAATTAGAAAATACAAAACCCTCCCTCTCCCCTCTCTCAAGTCATTTTGGCATTTTGGCCAAGGGGAGAGGGAGCTATGCAATAGGTCTTCAATGGTAGAAGGAGGATTCCTGGAAACAAGTGCAGTTCTTCATTGGGCATCCAGCCATAACCATGCACCAACCTTCAGACACAAATTCAGATAACCCCCCATCAACCCCAATTCAAAAGGAAAGAAACATTTTTGTTGGTTATGGTCGACTTTTGTATGGAAAATTGTTATTTCTGCCTTCAAAATGGTAGCTTTGGTGTTGGTTCAGATTTGGAATAGAGTATTGGCTCATGTTATTTCTAGTGTGCCATATTCATTTGTTTTTATGTGCAAAAATGCAAAGGGGAGGGTATTCAAGCCCCTCTTGGGCACCATGCCCAAGCCTCCAAGGCCCCTTTAAAGAATTAAATTTATGAGTTTCATTGAGTATGCAGGCTTGTGCATGGCCATTTACAAGGATGGGCTTTGAACTACATCTCCCTCCCTTTTTTTCTGCTGAAAAAACCCAAGAAATTTCCCATAAATCAAAAAGGAGGAGAGGGAGTTTGAACTTGAGACCTCCCTCTCCCAAAATTATTGAAAAAACCCAAAATTCAAAAGAAAAATTAAAATTTCGAATTTGGGGGGTGGTCAAACACCCATCCACCACTGGGGCGCCACCACCACCTACTCCCCCCTGCACACATTCACCTTTGCACATGCCAAACAACATCTTCTCCACTCCTCCGCCTGCACGCTGCTCCTCCCTCCATCTCTTCCTCCCACGCGCACATTCATCCCCACTCACCACCACCTCCCTTCTTCCTCCTCCTATCACAGAGTCCCAAACCCACACGCACATCCACTCCCATTCTCCATCTACCCTACACCTAACTCCACCTCTGCACTGCGACTTCCCCATTCCTATCCCTGCACACTCACCCTCCACTCCTCCTCCCCTCTCCACTCCTCCACGTGCACATTGCACCTCCACGCGTACCCCCAAAACCCAACCCCCATTCCCTATCCCCACTCCTCCTCACCTCTACGCAGACCCTTTCCCCTCCACACTCCACTCTCCATCCCCTCCTCCAAACCATCGCCACCTCTTGTCCTCCCTTCTATTTCCCTTTCCCCTCTCCCCTACCCTCGTCCTCACCTCCTCCCATCTCCCTCCCCACGGGATCCATTTTGGGATTTTGATCTAGTCGTATGGGTGACCAGGGGTGCCAAGGGTAGAGGGTTTAGTTTTATTTAATTTTATTTAAATTTAATTTTAATTTTTTCTGTTATATACTTTTTTATTTATATATTTATAAATTTGTTTTTAATTTTTAGATTTTATTATTAATTTTAATATTGTTTTATTTTATTATATATATAAAATATATAGTATATATATATTTAAAAATTAAATTATTATTAATTTTTTTAATAAAACAAAACATTTTAATAAAATTATATATATATATATATATATATATATATATATATATACTATACTATACATTAAAAAATTAAAATCCCCCCTCCCAAGGTCACTGGACCTTTTAATTGCATAAGTTATCCATCCGGAGGTGTATTTTTTCCCGTGAATAGTTGAAATGACTGGGGTGAAATCAAGAATGCATCCATATCATTTTACTCTGCAAATTGAGCCCATAATTTTAGCGGTGCGTCCCAGAGCGACAGGGACTCATTATTGGCCCAAAAAGCATGCATCGGAAGGAGTCCTAATTGGGGGTCTCCAAGACCAAATTGGGTCGGATGAGGAAAACCCATTTGAACTACAGGTATGCAGGCCTGTAGAATTCTGCCAATTCTTGTTTCCCCATAATTTTTCCCCAATTTCAAATTTTTCCCTGATCAGTCTCTCGACCAACTCCTTCCCGCGCACCTTTCTGAGGCCATATCTTACTCATACAGAGTCAGATTTACGCCAAACGAAAGGCATCAGAAAGGTAGCGAATAGAGATACAACATGGGAACATTAAAATTTAGTTTTGTGTCTTTTTGGTATAGGTAAAAATCCTCTCAAGGTTCAGGCCCAGGAGGTCCCTTCGCCAAAACAAGCCCAAATTGAAGTTGTGCTTCGGCCAACTCACAAGGAAACTTATAGGAAGAAAAGGGGGGGTATAATCAGGTCTGAAAAGTTCCTTAATAGTGAGCATTTCCTTACATACAACGACCAAATCCCAAAGGCCCCTTTCCCTCATAAGAATCTCTGCAATTTCCCCACACCTTGGGGCTTCATCCCAGTGAATCTGACAGCCATGGATAGCCTCAAACTATACTAAATCACCTCATCTATAGATGAAAAACATGGAAGCAATAAAAGAGTCTCTGGGATGGTACAAATCCCAAGGCAAATGATGATGTGGCATATTAATTTTGTCATTTTATGAAAAATGACTTTTTGGAATAGTTTGGTCTCGAATAATTTTCTTTTTGGTATGTATATATTGTAATTAAGAGGTCAACTCAGATTTGATTCGATCCCTTTTGGATAAGATTCCCTTTTAGGATAAGGTTACTTTTTGGTAAAAAGACAAAAACACTTTAGGGTTGGTCCACTTGTCACTTTTCCAAAAGTGACAAGTGTCTTGTGATCTAACCCTAAGCCTTCACCTCTCCTTTATAATAAGATGGTTGGCGTTGTAAAAAAGGAAGAGGATGAATATAGTACCAAAGCTCTGCTGAAATTTTTCAAAACTCTTTGTGTGTGAGATACTTGTTGAATTTTAGTTGTTAGATATGTCACTTGTTGGTTAAGGGTTGAGGGGTAGAAATAAATACTTGTTATGTTAGCTATCTCCAAGAGGGATTGGTTAACTAGGTGTTTGTTGTTGCTTCCTTGAGTTTAACTTACTTGGTTTCATTTTCTAACAGCTTTATTAAACTTGTTTGATGTGTTTTAATGCATATTTTCTGAAGTATTCAGTTGTTTTCAGCCTTATTTAGTGGCTAGGAGTCCCAGGGCCCCTTAGGATAACCCTTAAATAAACCTCTTAGCTTGTTGTTCATACTTATTTGCTTCCTTATCTTGTTCATGTACATTTGTGTTATGTTTTCCTACTATTAACCTTGTTGTCCCAAACAAGAAAATTAACCATTTTGGTCAATTTCCCCCCACAGGACAACCATATTAGTTGGTTTTTATCTATATTTTATGTGCAAATTTGTTTTTCATTTACTTCAGTTTTTCCATATAAAATAACTAAAATTTCATTGTTTTCTTGCAAGGATACAATCTGGTCACCTACTCTGCTTCTCCTAAGTGGTTGGGGACCACCTAAAGACCTGTTTGAGGAAAATGGGCCAACATGACAGTGAAGAAAAAACATCATATCATATTGGTAAATCTACCCAATCACTCTCATATTCACCTTATATTCACTTGCACTCATTCCAAAAAATTTGGCACACATACCCATGTTGATATATTTTTCTTGTGTAGATAGTTTGAGTAATTTACTTGTAAATTTATGTTTATAAAATATGATTTGTACTTTCATAAATAACCATCTCTACTTCCAATTAAGATAAGTAAACTTCCAATCCCCATACAAGGAATCAGTTGGGGCTTTCATGCACATGGTGGCCTTGCTGCTCACAAAGAGCCTCAACCCATTCCTTTGGGTTGAATGGTATAATTGTTTACTTGTAATTAGTTAATTTTTTCATCTTTCATTGTCTATTTTCTCATACACTAACCTACAGGTGGTTGCCCCTAAAGGGGCCATGCAAAAATCAACAAGCTAAAAACACTAAAAAAAAAAAACTGCAAAAACACTTGAAAACAAAGCAGGGGTCCGCCCCATACACTCAAAACAAACCTATACTATTTATCTATATACATAAACATATTATTTATCCGTGACATATATGTCACATACTTATTTACTTGTTTTTTGTATATAGTTTTAGATAGATTTCAATTCAATGACCAGGAGGCACGATTGTGAAAGCAACACATGACCTCACCACATGGATGGCTTACTCCTTTATTTCAAGCAATTTCATATTCATAGAATACTAAGTGTCAAATCTAGGGAGTCTTCATCATGAGCCCCTCGGAAGTTGTTTAGTTAGCATAAATCGAGTGGTCTTTCCTTAGTACCACACAGTCAAGGGGTTGAATCACTCAGCTTGGTTGGAATATTACTCTACTTGGGTAAGCTCAGCTAAAACTCCCTTTAGGGGGGTCCTGGGTCTCTTCCTTTTCACAGGTATCCTTCTTCCATCCAAGCGGATTTAAGATCCTGAAAGCGCTAGTGACGAGAAGTGGCTAATCCATGCTTATCTTAACTACATGGAGCACTCTTCAACCTAACCACTGTGGTCTGCTAAGACTACTCCTCTTATACTAGTTGCAACAGTTCTGGGATGTGTTTGGATGATCGAGATAACCTTCAAAACAGTGTGTTGTCCAAGGCATGTGTTAATAACTAAAAATTCATCAATAAAATACATTTAAAGTCAAACCTTTTGTCGGTCCACCCTTCATCCACGAACCGAAATTGCAGTTGTAAATACTCTCCTATAACATAGTTGTAACAACTTATAAAAAGGTTGTTCATCTCCATTTACAACCCCCTTTTTGATTTGGCAATCTTCTGCGATCACTTCCCGGGTCACCCCAAGGGGTACCAAGCCATCCTGGGCTTGTTTCCCTACCTTAAAAGATTCGAACAACTTGTTGTTTGCAGTTTACAGCCATCTAAAAGGACTTGGTTGTAGCTTTTAGTCTCACATTTCACCTTTATTTTTTCACTTTTTCACTTGAGACATCCATTGGTTTAATTGTCCAAGACCCCGGTTTACCTCGAGAACCCATTCTGGACCATTTTCCAAGGCTTTAGTGAAGCGAACTGCTCGATGTTCACTTTGTTTAGTTTGTTGTCCTAAAAAATCAGCAAGCTTATTTTCATCCTATTATCCTTAATTTTCACCCCCTGTGTCATTTTGACCATTTAGGAATCTGAGGGAGGACAACACCCAAGGTGGGTGGTCCTAAGAAAGACTTATTGTAAGTCTTTCACCTCTCATTTTTCCCCTTCATTACTGCCTCAGGCGAAGGACCATCTGAGGTGCGGGTAGTCTCTGCCTCGTGTCGAGCTATCAAAGAGGTTGTAACCGACTTCACAACCGGATAGGTCAGATCTGTCCCAACGTATATATTTTTCTTATAACATGCACCTATTTTGAAGATTACTTACTCAAATGAGAGTTTTTTTATATGAACAGATGCATGCAAAGGACTTGGGGAAGTCCTCACTTAGAATGGCATGTCATCAGTTATGAGTCTAGAAAGCTTAAAGAACATGAGAGAAATTATGCCACATGATTTTGAGCTTGCGTACATAGTTCATGTATTGAAGATGTGAAGGAATGATTTACTAGGGAAGAAATTTGAATTAAGGACAGACCATAGTGGTTTGAAATATCTTTTTGAGCAACCAATTTTGAATGCTAAGCATACAAGACGGTTGAAATTTTTAAGTAAGTATGACTTTGTCATCAAATATATCAAAAGAAAAGAAAACAAAGTTGTTGATGCACTCAACAGAAGAGTACATCTCATGCATGTTTAAACCTAATTTCAAATTTTAATCTTAATAGTCATGCTCAGGAAAACACATATACACCACTTTTTCTTTAATCTTTTTCTTCTATGTAGATACAAGGCCCACTTTAAAGATTTATCTGTAACTTTTCTTCCAACTTTCTTTAAGGATTTCTCTCTCAATTTTCTTTAAAGTTTCGGGAGTTTTACATATTACTACATTAAGTCTCGTAAATTTTGTGTTATTTAAATAACTACAACTTCAACTTAAATTGTAAAAAATATGTTTAAAATTTTCAAAATAATATTATTATATTTATTTCAAATAAAAATAACATTAAGAAAAAAGAAAAATCTCATTAAATGGCATGACACATTACATTTCATTTTAAATAAAAATTTACACTAATCTTTTGTTAAGTTGTAGAGTGCTTCAACATATAATCTTTTGTTCAGTTGGTAGAGTTTTTCTTTAGCATATAATCTTTTCTTTTGTTTAGTTGGTAGAGTTTAGCTATTTTTAAGGTCACGGCCAAGCCAGCACACCAAATTGGTGTATGAGACCCCCTTGTTTGTGGGACAAGAGACCCCCCTCCGCCCAGCGATTTGACTGGTAAAGTCTACGAAGGTATACATACCCTACCCCCTTTGGATTTGAACCTGTGACCTTTTAAAAGGAAACACATGTTCTTAACCATTAGGCCCACTCAGGTTGTATAAATATATATGGTATATTCTTTCTTATAAAAAAAAATTAAAAAAATATTATCACTACAATCATATAAATATTTTTTCATTAACACTAACATCAAATATATTTCCATTTTCTATTGAACAAGCAGCCTTGGATATTGCTACAATATTCAATTTTTCTCATAAATTTCCTACAATTTAAATTATAAAAAAACTATATTTCAAAACTCGTTACATTTCATGTTAAATAAATTACATTTCATATTAAATAAATGATCATCCGAGCTTAAATTTGCACTAATCTTATATTCAGTTGGTAGAGTTTTGCTTCAAATTTGAATCTTTTTACATTTTCTCCGATTACCCAACATTTATTTTTTCCACATTTTCTACATAACCTTCATAATATTTTTCCATTAGGCGCTCCTTAAAACCTTCTCATAAAAAACAACTTTTCCATGTAAAGGTTTTTTCACCACATTATTATATGAATATATAGCTCCTTTCAGAAATTGTTATATTGTCAAGACCTAATAATTTCTCTTGCTCTGTTGATTGTTTTGTTTGTTGAGGACGTTCACATGTTGGCATAACACGATAAGGAAAAATTAGATAGAGATGCTTTTATGAGAATTTGTATGTCTCTTTTTATTATTTGTCATTATATTTAATGGAGATTTACAGTTTTTAATCAGATACAGTCTGAGTGGGTCTAAAGATTAAGAACATGTGTTTCCTCCTAAGAGGTCACAAGTTCAAATCCAGAGGGGGTAGGGTATGTATACCTCGCTAAACTTTACCAATCAAATAACTGGAGGGTCTCATACACCAATTTGGTATCTGGTTGGCGGTCCCAAATATTTCCCAACTCTTAAGAACATTTATTTAAAACATCTAGCATTTTATATATACTCGATATTTTCAAAGCGTCATGACCTCCTCGTGCTCAATTGTCTCATTTCCCAGTTTATACTAGTCACCAAGTAAGTTTGAAAAAAAGAAGGAAGTATCATATTTCTTCAAATATCTATTCACAAATATCTTTGAAAATATTTGTGATTATCCAAACCTTTGCAGTAGGTTCCACCGCACACTCGAACTTCCCTGCTTAGAGGTGCAAGTTTTGTTTAGAGGTGAAGGTTGGGGGGAGGTTGGCTATACCAACAATAAAACATTGATTTGAATTTTGTAAATTGAACACCAACCAAACACTGCTTCAAAACATAACTTTCCTTGATGTTATTAAACATCTCTCAAAAGATGACACACAAGAATGAGTGAATCATGCTTATACTAAAAACATAATCCTAAAATATACAAGAAGTATTAAACTTTAATACCTCGGTGTGCACAAAGCTTATGGGTTCATAGAAAAAAAAAATAGATTCAAGACTAAAGTGTTGGATAGTTGGTTGTCATTGATGTCAACAGAGGTGTTGGGTGCATTTGAAGAAGTCTACAAGAAGCCCTGGAGGTGTGGTCATGAAGACCGAAGTTGTTTGATGAATAAAGACACGAAGAATAATGTAAATGCAGGTAAATACTCATAGATGGATAGTCATTGTCATGTTTTTTACAATGGTAAGTGGTATGCCACATGGTTCTTCACAGTTGAGGAGTTATGCCCTCTTGAAGTTGGAAGCCCTGAAAAATGATTAAGAAGCTTCTAAACAGTTACAAGTCATTAATTAAAGGGTAAAGTGGTAACAAGAAGCTCTAAAGTTAAGGAGAGAAGTTACTTTGAAAAAGTATAAATACACCTCAAGAAGTCTCTCATAAGTACATTCATATATACAAGTCTATTGAATATCTTTTAAATAAATAAGTGATATGGTTTATCTTTTCATAGCATATCTGAGGTAGGGAAAGTATGAAGGAGAGAAGTGTATGGATGTGAATAAACTATCTTTCTGAGGTTATCTATCGGTCATAGTGCATCAAGGCATGGATGTCTGCGGGTCACAATTCATCAAAGCATGGATGTACGTGGGTTACAATGTAGCAAAATGCGGATAGGTTATTCGCGGGTTGGCAGTGGGAAAGGCACAGGTGTACGTGGGTCGTGGAAGAGAAAAGTGTGGATATCCATGGGTTGATAGTGTGCAAGTCATGAATCTGTGAAAATGTCTTGAGGAGGATGCTAGTACAAGCTTTTTGAGGCCGAGGAAGAGCTACAAGTCTGTAATCTTGTGTATCAGGTATGCTACAAAATTAAAGGTATGTTTTACATTTGTTTTGGGGGTTGTGTCTTAATACATGTTTGAGGCATGGTTTGGATATGTGGGCATATACTTTGAGGTACACCTTGGTGATGTTATGGCACATTGATTCGAAACATATCTTGGTTATTTTGGTATCTGGTTTGGTATATGTCATGGTGATTTTATCACATGCTTGAAGAACTTCATTGATAATATTTTATGGTACATGGTGTATGGCAATGATTGATACATGTCATGAGTGATATGGTCTATGGTTGAGGCACATGTCATACATGGTTGATGCATGATATGGTACAAGTTTTGGTACATGGTTGGCATGCTTGTTATGGCATAATATGGTTTGATGCACATATTGGTGATGGTTTTGGTATCCATGTGAGTGGATCTGGTTATAGTTGGTTGATGATGGTATAACAATGATAGGGACAATGACGGGTTGGATGATTGGTTGATCATCAGTTATAGGTTGACGTGACAGTGATAGTGACAGGTTGATGTGGACAATGACTTGAAGTTGGATGATTGGTTGATCATCAATTACAGGTTGATGTGACAATGACAGGTTGATGTATCAGTGATAGTGGTAGTGACAATATCATATGCAGTGAAAGGTTTAGTCTACACTTATATTTCAGGGTGGTAGGATAGGGCATGGAAAGGGGGTTGTAGACTCCTTCCAGTCAGTTCCAGAGAATTCAGGGAGTCATAGCTTCCTTCAGGTTGGAGCCTGTAAATCAGGGGGTCGTAGCCTCCTTCTAGTTGTAGCCAAAGAACACTGGGAGTTGGAGATTTCTTCAGGTTGGAGCTTGTAAACTAGGGGCTTGGAACCTCCTTCCAATTGCAGCTGGAGAATTCAGGGAGTTGTAGCTTCCTTCGGGTTTGAGCTTGCAAATAGGGGGTTGGAGCCTCCTTCCAGTTGGTGCTAGAAAATTGTGAAGTTGATGTTTCCTATGAATGTAATCGTGATATATAGAAGAAATCATTCCATGGTTTTCTCCCATTTGAGTTTCCATGTAAATTATGGTGTACCGTGTATCTGATGTGATATTATTGAGTGGTATTGTTTATGGTTATATGATCATGATATATTGAATGCAATCATAAATGATATATTGTTGATAGAGTTGAAGTGTATATATTGTGATTGAAAGTGGAATATTTTGCTCATACTAACTCACCCCCCACCCCTCTCAGTATTCCAACACAAAGATCTCATTGCAAACACATCACATGTTCAAAGATAATTGAAGCATCATAGGATGCAGAGAAAAAAATCCTATTAATATGTACCTTCAACATCTTTAAGGAAAAGTAGTTATATCTCCATGCTTCTTGTACCATTCATGCAACATTGAACATTCATTCCCCAAATAAAATAAAACTCATCATTCCAAAAAAGCTCAGAATGCCCTAAAATGAGTATATGGCAGTGAAGAAGAAAACAAAATCGCAGAAGCTACTCTGTGAATTTCTATAAAAAGGAAACTTAGAATGACATGAGAGGTAATGCGAAAATGGACATCTTCTCTTTGTTGTCACTGCTTCCACTGCTATATGACCGACCAACCATGCCACTACGCAAGTCGTAATTGTCGTACACCGCTTACTCAAATTTCGACAACAAACGATTATGGAACTTATTCTTCCATAAATTTAATAAAACCACAACCACCATCCAATCAATTCTTTCTGCGCCATGATATGCAGTGAGAAAAAATAAATTATGGATTTTTGAATTTTTTGAATTTTTTAAATTTTTTTATGAACTAATTAAAGACGACCATAAAATCAATCTTGAGGATATACTTGACAATTTCAAAGTAAATCTAGTAAATCCACACTTCGTTGTCCACCCCAATTATAATCTAATAATTATTTAAACCTATCCACCTAATCAGTACCAATTTAATATATTAACTTAGTAAAATTTAATGCACAAGTCTAACATATTATATAGCAATTCTAAAGTTGTTCTATTTTGTTTTTAAATGTATGGGTGAAACTTCTAACCATTCAGAGTACTATCCACATTCCCTCGTTCCAAAAAGTCCAAAAACTCATAGAAAATATGTACAAATATATCTTTCCAAAAACTCATATAAATATATA
>ML779648.1:899721-912289 GCA_009831015.1 Picea engelmannii
ATGTCATTACCACATCTCTCTCAGCTCAATCTTGCCAACAACCAGTTAACAGGTAAAATCTCTCCACGGTTAGGCTCCATGTTAACTTTAAACGTTCTGGACCTGTCAAACAATCTACTTACAGGGGAAATTCCTCCTGAATTAGGACATCTGAGGTTAGAGATTCTCAACCTTTCTGACAATCAGTTGGCTGGGTCAATTCCGGCCATTTTCAAAGATTCGGCTTATAAATATAGTTTTCTTGGCAACCCCAACCTATGCGAGGATCCGGCTTTCGGGCTTAGACTTAGATCATGTTCTGCAAAGAAAAAAAAATCATTATTACATCATTATTTGTCCATAATTCTAGTCCCAATTCTGGTGTTCGCAATGGCAATTACATTGTTTTGGCGTTTGATTTGTGTTGGTTGCTTCAATATCGATAGTGGCATCGTGAGAAATTTCTTTATGGGAAAACCAAGCAGCTCAACGTCATGGGAAGTAACATACTTTCACTCAGGCTTGGAAGTGGACGAGTCATACATCCTCCAACAGTTGACAGAAGGCAACCTGATTGGATCAGGAGGTGCTGGAAAAGTGTACAAGGCCAATCTCCGAAATAGGCAGGAGGTGGCTATTAAGAAGATTTCGAAGAGAAGAAATGAAATTGAAGCAGAGGTTGAGATCCTGGGCGTGATTAGGCATGCCAACATCCTAAAGCTCCTGTGTTGTATCTCAAGTGCAGAATCGGATTTCAAGTTATTGGTATTTGAATACATAGAAAATGGAAGCCTGTTTGACTGCCTTCATGGAGGATCAGAACCAATGCAGGCGCTGGGGTGGCCAGTCCGGCATAAGATTGCAGTTGGTGTAGCTTGTGGGCTGTACTATTTGCATCATGATTGTCTGCCTCCAATATTGCATAGAGACGTGAAATCGAGTAATATTTTGCTGAACTCAGAGTTTGAAGCCAAAATTGCCGATTTTGGTGTATCCAGGAGACTATTATCTCATCGTCAGACGGAATCGGAAGAGGACGGTCTAACAATATCTGGATTCACCGGGTCTCATGGCTACATTGCCCCAGGTATTGTATGTCATTCCAGAAAACTAATTTAATTGATGTAACTAATATAGATCGATTAAACAATATTTATTAGTGGGTATACAGATCATCGTTTTTCATATTCATGTGCAGAATATGCAAATGGCAGAATGAAGGTGAATGAGAAGAGCGACGTATACAGCTTTGGAGTGGTGGTGCTGGAGCTTGTCAGTGGAAAGAGAGCCACGGGGGAGACGGAATATGGGGAAAGCCTTGACATCGTCGGATGGATCTGCAACAAATTAATTTGTAGAGAGGAGGAGGAGCAACAGCAGCTGCTGTTGGGAGTATTGGACCGGCAAATTATGGAAGGTGAGGACGACAGTAACAGTCGCTGTGCCGAGCAAATGTTGCGTATGTTAGCAGTTGGTTTGCGCTGCACCAGCGGCGTGCCAAATCGTCGGCCTTCCATGAAACAAGTGTTAGACATGTTACAGTCGTTATGAATGAGAAGAACCGACGAAGATGACGTCGGTGGGAGTAAGCCGTTCATGAATGAAATGGACATGGACAGCATAAAAAAAAAAAAATCATAGTTGCACGGAACTTATCGGTCATTTTCAACATCTCTGAAAGTCGTTTCGGATGTAACGTTCTCAATTGTTCTTTTTTTTGGAATTTGAGAGAAGGAAATGGAAGCTTGGTAACCAATTCTTTAAAGGAAAAGCTTTAAATTAGAATTATATTATATTAAAAATGTAAATATACATAATTTATTAAATTATTATAAATATTTTTATTGTATTTTATAAAATTAAAATTAGAAGAGAGATAAATATTATTTCAAAAATTAGTTGAGTAAAAAAACTTAATAATACTCTATAGTTGTGGATATGAAAAACTTAAAATGCATGTATGTTTTCCTTCAAACCCAAACTAAACTTGAAAGTGGAATAAATCAATACCCTATCCACCCCAAACATTTGCTCCACTTTGTGGTTGATATCAACCAACCATATTATTGACTTTTATTGTATTTTCATATTAGAAGAGTAGTACTATTTTGTTTTTTCCAGTAAAAAATAATAATGCTTTAAATTTACAAAGATGTTTGAAGTTTATCTATATAAAGTTTAATTTTAAAACGATGTTAAAATTGTATATATGTATTTTCAATTTTGTTTCTCATTTTCTAATGAAATATTTATGGATATTAAATTTCAGTATTGTGTTAAATATATTCATATAATTATTAGCACAAATTAAATTAGTAATTTGAATATTGTAGTTGTTTCATTAGGAGAAACATTCTCCTCAATTGACCTTCAATTTTATTGGAATAAGATTTAAAATGCATCAATATCTCTATACATTGTAATCTAATGTATCATTATAATCTAAAATATTTTATATATATATATTTTTAATATATATTAATGTCATTCTCAATTAGTGAAACTACTTAATAATATATAAAAAAAGATAAAGTTTTTCATCAATATTTGATATATTTTTAATATAAATGCTTTATTTCCTAACTACTTAATAATATCTAAGTTTTTTATTTACAAATATATTTTTTAATAAAATATTTTAATAAAAATGAAAAATTTATATTCTATACAAACATAATAGAAATTAATAAGTTAATATAAAGTTGCTTTTGGCATCCACAAATATAGTAAAGCTTGACGAAAAGTATTTGTTAATGGCATCCTTATCTCTACCATGAAGTTTTGAGTGGGTCAAAAATCATGTGATGGAAATTTAAGTAGTTTATTAAATATGAAGTTGAATGGTTTAATTTAGAGATTAGTCTTGAAAATATCTGTAGGTACGTGTGTTATGGATTTAGACTTTTTAAAACATTATTACTTGAAGGGCATGGTTGTAGATCGTTTTATTAGTTAATGTGTTAATAAATAAATAAGTGAAGTTGGTAGTAAAGTTGTTTATATTTTTTTCTTAAAAATGTTTTAATATCTCGACAATTGGGGTTGTGTGGAACATTTTGTTTTGATAGTTAGACTAAATCGAAATTACTTAGTTTAGACTACATCTCACTCAAGACTTATCCATACTTTACATTGAGCTAATTGTCCCAACTACACTTGCTTTTCTTACTTAAACAATTGCATAGTTCTTATACTTATCCAATTATGCAACCAAGAACATGCAACCATTCATACACAAGAAGAGACAAGTATGGTTGGGTGGCAAAAGATGTGCCTAACATCCGTATAAATATTTATATACAATTTTTGTTACAATGCTTACAAATAGGAGCTCACACCTCAATACATAGATACACAAAAATTTGACTAAGTCACATTTCGACTTGCCTAATTTCTCATACACCCAAGTCTCCCTGTCACAACCTAAACCTGATTGTCGCAACTTTCTGCCTGTCGTGTGCACTGCCCTATTTGACCTTCGTGCCTCTCTATCATGTGCCTTGCCCAAGACACTCTAGCAAGAGACTAAGCCAAGCCTTCACACTTTCGCTTCATCTTCATCACACTTCGTCTCACCTCTACCGGAGCCATAGACCTCACTCTCCAACTCAAGTTGTGATGATGTGATTTGTTTCTTCTAGCTCATGTGCCTTATGTTCTTTATATGGACTCCAATCGTCTCCTTCTCAAGAAATGTTGCGTCCTTTGAGGTGCCATGCCCCTTCATGAACCAACCCACCCATCGAATCCATGTGCTCACAAACCTTTGCATCCTTTTAGACTGACGCTCCCCAACCTTGGGTGCGCTCCTCATGCCAATGCACCCCAACCTCTTTGGAGCACCCTCACCTTGTGTGTTTCCTTGAACCAACCGATATGACTCTTCATGCATGTGTTGATGGGGTCATCCAACCTCTCCAACGTGCCCATGCTACCAAGGGTAGGTGGTTCCACTCCTTGGGCATCTGCCCAAGTAACCTCATCCTTACCCAAATGTAACCCAATTCCTCATCCTCCGTCACAAGGAAAGTGAGGTGCATGCCCCCTTTAGGTGCACATGTCACCATCATGAGCCAAAGGTGCTCCTACCCACTCCTATAAGACTTTGTTTTCCCAACTGATCCCATCCTCCTTGTGCTCTTTTCCCAACTCATCTCCAAATCTACTTAAGGAGCGTGCGGGCTCGGTGGGTGTCGTAGAAGTCCTTACATCCTTCCCCACCTAAAGTTGTTGTTATCTGAATAAAATCCTAAAAATTTTCCATCTCCAACCTCTACCCGAACTCATGCCTCCATCACAACCAAGTCTCATGGAAACCCTAAGTTTCTCCATTGGAAACCCCAAATTTCCTGCGAAATGGAAACCCCAAGTTTCCACAATCCAACCCGACTACATTGCACCCATCTCCACACTATTTTTTTCCTGAGTCAATATTGTCGCTTCACCCAACTCCAAAGATGAAATTCAACCAACTTTGATGCACTATATCATCATGATGCTTCTACCTTTTTGTTGTTTGGTTCAGTTGTTTTTGTCGATGCCCACTTCACTACAAAAATTAACCTAAGTGTTGAACTCCTTGTGACTCATTCCTACAATCATACAACAACTAATGTCCATGCCTTTATGCACTTTCAACCCCCACATCTCGAATTGGCTGGGTAGCTAATCCAACCGTCATGTCCAATTCGTGATCATGCACATCTCCATGATGTCCTCATACCATTCTTTTGTCTTCAACTTCCATCACTCCATCCAACCTTAAAGACTAAGGAAAACTCTTGCACCTTTCCCCTCACTGCCAAGTCACCTCACTAACCCAGCGCGCCAACTCATTGTCAAGTTGCCTCTCCACAACCCAAAACAATAATTATTGTCTTCGTCATGCCAAAGTGAGGCCGCCTCCTTGATCCAACTCACTAAGTCATGTTCACATGAATTTTTTTTTATGCCTTCCTCCAAAGTGCCCCACACCACACTACCTTCCTCACAAAAATGCATATCCCCAAGTATGCAAAATCACCTCTCCATGAGGTGCCCAAGGCCACGTTGTCTTCTTTCCGATAGTGTGTCAAATATATGTCTTCTCAGTGAATGGAGTGTACCCAATAGCCGCCACCAAGACTATTGGTATACATTGTGTTGGACTTGTGCTCCATGCGTAAGTACCTCAACACCAACCTAACTTCCTTTAGTGTGCATCCCAACTCCTCAAGTCATTTTGCACTGAGTTGAAAGTCATATATCCCCATGGCTTTCCTACAAAATTTCACAATGACTGTGGGGTGTCAGTCCTCCATGCCTACTTCTTTCGCATATGACTCCAAGTCTGGCTAAGTGAGTGTCGCCACGCATTGCTCTGTCTCAACACCTGGAGTTTTTTTCGTAAGTGATTCTTCCAACTAATCTGCCTCAACCCCTTTGCAGCTCTACTGGCAGCATGGTGATTGGGGTTGCATCTCCTATGTGATGTTCTTGGAAAATGTTGTGATGGGTGACCTCAATTCATCCATTTGCAGTCTTGCTTCCATTGCTGCAAGCTTCACAACTGACCTATCTTCTCCAAGATTGAATTCATCGACGTCTCCATTGTTGTCAACCTTCATTTTGTTTTACCCAATCCTCCGAAGGTCACCATGGAAAAATTCACCCGTTGTTGTTGCATCATGTCGCAAGGTTTGGCTGCACTTCTGTTGACTCCCTCAATTAATTTGATCATGGATAGTTTGGTTATTCATCCAAGGTTTTCATCGTCATGGGCATACTTGGCGTTTTGGCTTCTTCCAAGAACACCAAGTAACCTGTGTGTAGGAATGAAACTGCCTTGGTAAACATGAGAAATTCATGCCCCAAGACCAGGGCATGATCATACGATGGAGAAACCACCATGTTCCAATTTCCAAACTAACTTCCAACTCTCGAAGGTGAGGAGAAAAACACCCCAACTATTGGTTCCATTGTTGAGTTGACCACCTTATACATCGTCATGATACTCTCATACTTTCGATGGAGATATTTCGTGGTTCAATCAATAACAAATTTGTCAGTCGTGCCAATGTCTACCAAATCAACTACTTTCACCCCACTCACTGTCACATCCACAAAGAAAATTCCTTCTCCTTCATCTTGCGAACATTGTCTATGACCTCTATCTTTGAACTCCTCTAGATGTGGTGCTAAAGCATCCGCTTCTTTCAACATATCCTTTGAAGGTGTGAGGGTTTGGAATACTTCCAACATGGTGACAATATTCTCCTCTACATGTTGCACTTGGTCTTCTTCCAACTGTTCAAACTTAATCTTTATCAAACAATATATTGTGAAGTGGTTTTCGTCGCAAAGAAAACATTGAATAAGTATTCATCTACGATCAAGCAACTTCTTCCTTACTGCAACGTCTCCTTTTCCGTGGATGTCCTCCTTTATGAGCCCTAACCTTGGCATCTCCCTAGACTTGGTTCCATCCAAAAGGCCCTTGTTTCATCGTCATCATAGAATTTCAATTGTTCCTCGATCTAGTGCATATTCTTCAATCCTTCTTTTAATTGCACCAAGTTTCGATTCAAAATGTCCATTCTATTATGACATGTCTCATCATCACAGGATTTCCATTGTGCAATCTCAAGTATCCTCTTCAAACATTCCTAAAAATATGTCAAATTTCGCTTCACAACGTCACACATGTCCTACCATTCATGCATGACTTCCATCTTCTTGGTTTGATTGAAGCGTCATATTGCATCACACATATTTTCTTGCGTGCATCCAACTTTCTCCAACTCAAATCTTCATTTATTGTTTGAACAATCGACACCTTCATCACCTGTTGCACAAAGACACATATGTGTTACTTCCCCAACTCCGCATTAAAAAATATGCAGATGCACCAACTCATCTGAATTATTCATAACTCTTCGCACAACTCGTTTTCATGTTTGGAGTTGTTCTTCCTATCTGGTGGAGCATCCAACATGCCAATGAGTTGATCCAACAACCCCAAATTCGTTCAAACTTAACTCTTCAATGAAGCTTGCAATTAGAACTGTGACAAGTCTTGTAACAATCCCCACACTCATCCACCTTGCCCAAGTGCTCGGTTCATCCCACAAACTCTACACCCGGTCTTCTCAAGGTGTGCACATAGGTCTGGAACTTGATTCTATTGCAAACTGGAAACCATTCAAGTTTTCTCCCAAACTATCTTTTTGATGGATCAGTCTGTCTAATTGAATCATTCACCAAGTTTTCCCCGAAGTTGTCTTCACACTTGCGCCCTGTTACCCTCTGCAGCCTAGGGGTAACTAAGGAGATGATGCCTCAAGGCCCACAAGTTGTAGAAATTGAGTGTTGAGATATGGATGGACAACACAAACCATAGATCCCCTCTACTTCACCATGCTTCTCCATCATCATCAACGATAGAGAAACATCCACCACATTGACTTGATCCATAGAGGGCGATAGGTATTTCTTCATGACGTAACTAGTCAAGTTTCATGGTAAGTATCATTTTAATACTTGAGGAATTTGGATAAGTTTCAAAGGTTTCTTTCTGATTATGAACGTTTGCTCGAAAGTTATTATTTTTACCATTTTTTACCTTCGTGGTTATCCTGGGGTTTTTAGTAATTTCTCCACCCCCAAGGAAAGGGGTGCTACTAGGGGTCCTTCTTGATGGGTCATTGTTCCATTCTCGACCATCTTTTATCACTTTTCATCTTCATTCCTCTCTGTATCCTCATATTTTGGGTCGTAGGGTTACATGTACCCCCAAAAGGGATTATACCTCATTCTCTTATGGGAACAAGGGGATGAGGGCCCAAAGGTTGTTGCGTATAGCATCAATAAATATAAAAAAAAAGTAGCCACCATCAAAATGTAGTGGTAGGAATACAAGGGACACAAAAGCCATAGTCCAAAAACTTGAGCTCTACTTTTCTAGGTGCTCGCCTTAAGTCGTGAGTGCGAATGAACACCTTGCCTATTTGAAGAGGACTTCTAATTATCCCACTTGAAAGGAAATGAATTTAATGCACAAAATATAGAAACCTTATAAAGGGGACTTGAAAACTATCTAATGAAAATAAAGAAAAAGACAATTATAGGGATTGGAAAAAGGTTATGCCCCAAATGAAAGGTAACTCAAGGATGTAGCGCACCCTCCACAAAGGAACCCATGGAAGTGAGACCATATGAAACCCTTTCATTTCAATGACCCCGTGCCCAAACATTTCTCCCTCATCCACCTCACATTCATCACATGGCCTATATAGGGTTCACCTAGGAAAGACTCCTCCACTTGGGGAATTGGCTTACCAAATAGGACCTTTTGATAACTCTCATGTATATAAATTTTGTAAGTTGCATAAATTCTTTGAGAACATGTTTAATTTGAATGGGGGGATCCAATGTACTTGTTTGGGTGGATCTTGTATTAAGATTGATTTACTTTGGCATGATTCATATGAATTGTGGACCCTTGGAGGGTGTACCTTGTTTGTCTTTACAAGATCTTGATTGATGATGTCATTCAGGGAGGTACTAAGGCACTTTGGATCTCCATGAGGGCATGAAATCCCACATGATGGATGTTGCGCCCCACATGTTGGAGGGAATTGATGACGAGTGTTTCACACATGATGACGTCTTTGTCCCATGAAAGAGGCCTTGGATGATGAGACTAGCATGACACCACTCTCCCATGCTAGAATGTTGCACTCTTGGACCATGATGTCAAGCCTAAAGGGATTGATTTGACCCGGGTCTTGCACTTGGTGGAGTTGTGGGACATGAGCCCCACACTTTTATGGATTAGTGGGATGATGTGGAACTTTGGGAGATGATGCGCTAGCCTTTGGAGACTATCTCACCCAATGACCACCTTTGAAGTAGACATTGGGAACTAAAATCTCTTAATTTTGTTATTTTTGGTCATTATTTAGCATATGTGGAAAAAAATCAAATAGACTGGGTAAAAATCAATGTAAAAACATAAATTTGAACCTAAATTAGTGGATTTAATTTTCAATTGGGTAAAGTGAGCTTGGATTTTTCTCTATAAATAGAGGCAAACCTCACTTCAGTTTACACAATTCATCCTTGAGACATTGGTATCTCTCTCTCAAAATTTCGGCCCTCTCTCTTGTGCATGTGATTTGTCTTTTTAGGGAAAATTGCTCATGTGTTTTTCTTGGAGATGGATTCTTTCACTTGTGGAGAATGGTTTGTGACATAGGCTACTTCTTGGATGATTTTTCTTGTAGGTTTGTTGATGTTTAAGGTTAATTTGTTGCAACTTTCTTGGATTGTTTCTTGCTTGAATAAACCATATGAGGGTTAGGATTCTCTATCCCGTCCTTCAAGCCATTTTTTCTTTGTGAAAGGACATCATTCAAGGATTGATTTGAGGGCTAGGAATGTTTGTAACATCCCCAGTTCTAATCCCTGTGAATTATAATGTAATTGTATAAATGTGAATTAGGTTGGTAAGCCAATATGTTTCGGCAAAGAGCCCGTATTGATTTAATCTAGCTACGCCAAGCAATGCAATATGTGAATTTTATTTCAATGTTTTAATAATAAAAATCTAATGCTATCTGCTAAGGGGACTTGGAAAAGAGACGGGGGTTGAACTAATCCACAAGAGAGGGAAGTTTCTAGGATAATGGTTTTGAGGGTTCAAAGGGGGAGTTACCCATGTATATCAATTCAACCCATTTTCCTAAACTTGCTAATTGTATATGAAACTTCCAATTTTTTATTGAGTGTTCCCAAAGACAATCATTGAATACATGTAATAGGGTGGGCATGAGTGGTCATATCCTTCTGATTGAGTGTTCCCAAATCCAATCATTAAATGCATGTAAGAGGGTGGGTGTGAGTGGTCACGTCCCAAAGTTATTGGGCACATGGGGGTTGAGTACAATCAACTTGGGGAGGAGTGTGAGTCAATAAAAGAAAGTCACGAGAGAGGAAATTCATATGGGTTGGGACAACAATTTTTATTAAGTCAAGTTTGTGCATGGGGGAAGGAGGAGACAACAAAAAAGATAGCTTGGAGCTGATGCAACCATGGAGGGAGAAATATGAAGGGTAATTAGAGCATAACTAGAGCATAACTGGAGCTGGAAAACTGAAGAGCCAGGTTGTTAGGCCTGAAGAGTGAACTCATGTGTGATTTTCACTAAAACAAAAAATGTTTGTTGTGAGTTTGTTGATAGTTTTCCTAGCAGCAAGTTCCCTTGAGTTCCCAGCTGATGGATTCCTAGTTACCTATGCTAGTGAGACCCTAATAAACGAATGGAACATTCATTGGTTTATCCCTGATAAAATGATGGTACATTCCTTGGGTGATCCCTGATAAACGAATGGTGCAATCCTTGGGTTGGGAAAATCAAGAGGAAGAAAGTTGGTCGAAAGATTGAGATAGTTACAGGAGAATATTAGTTGGGTTATGAGCTTTATGAGCTGCGAGTGGACTGTGAGAGGCCACCCTCTTTTGTGGATTACTAGCCTCAACTTGGGGGTGAATGACTGTTGATATTTGGAACAATTAGTCTATGGTTGGGTGGAATGTCCTTCCCAAGCAATTGGTTGCACGATTCTTGTTTAAAGATAAGTGTTTTATCTTGCACTGAGTTATTTACATGTGTTATTGTTGTGCATGAACTCTACATGAATGAGAATGAATTATATGTTACTGTAATGAATAGTTTAGTTGTATTTCATGTTGATTATTAACATGATTTAGATGCATCTATTTTATGGTTATAGACTGTAGCTAAATTTGTTATAAATTTGTAGTTGTAAGCTACAAGAAACTGACTAACAGTAAAAGAATTACTTTAGTTAGCAAAAGTTTCATTTTATGTGTAATTTGCACGTAACGTTGCTTAGTTGGAGGCTAGGTATGTTACAAAAATGGTATAAGAGCTGATAATGATAGAGTTTTGCATGGCATGTCCCAACCTGGGTAGATGGGTACATTACAAAGTGGTATCAAAGCCCAGTTTTCAACGTTGAGGCTGGATGGGCCGAGTTAGTAGAATGTTGAAGTGGAAACTCACAAGAATTAATTTCTGGAGTATGTCTGCAACTTGTTTTATTAAATTACTGCAGTAAAATTGAGAGAAAATTTCATGGGTAATGTGAAGAATTGAGCCTCTTTGGAAATTTCGAACATAAGTTAATTGGAAAATTTTGGGTATTTTCTTGTAAGATGACGTTGGCATGACATGGAGGCCACATGTCGGCTGATGTGGTAGAATAAAGACATGTACTTCCATGGTGGAAGGTACATGCTAGATGGGATGACAATTGGGTGGGTGATGTGGAGACATGTGGTAGGCCAACTGTTAGTCCCATGAAACTATGGTATGATCTTGGAAATTGTCTAAGTGTTGAGACTACTTGGATGGACTCGTGAAAGGAAGGTTACAAGATTATGAGTCTGCAAGTCCGCAAGTCCATGAAGATGGAAACATGGCTAAGTGTTGGGAATTCTCAGATGGACTCAAGTGTTAAGAAGTGGAAAAACGGTTAAGTGTTAAGATTTCTCGGATGGACTTGTGAAAAGAAGGATGTAAGATTATGAGTGCGCGTGTCTGGGAGTTCTCATAGATGGGAAAATGGATAAGTGTTGGGACTTCTTAGAAGGATTTATGAAAGGAATATTACAACTTTACGAGTTCGCATGTCCGCGATTCCGTGAGTCCATGAAGGAAAAAGAAGCTAAGTGTTGGTAGTGGGCTCATGGAAGGTATGAAGAAGAGATATGACTTAGATCCACGATGAGTCCATTAAGACAGATCAATGACGAAGTTCTAATCAAGAAATTATTGAATGGTTGTTGAGTGTTGCTACTATGTTGCACACGCTAATGAATATTCCTTCATTGTTTTTCCACCATAACTTTCAGCTCGGAGCTCAGATTGGAGAAAAAAAATAGTAGTTGGAAAGATCTTGAGGAGTAGAATACATCTGTCAACCCATAATTTTAAATTGGATGTTATAATTTCCCAGAAAGTGATAAAAGAGTTCGTTGTGGCAGCGATAAGAGTGGAATGGGAAACATTTAAATGTTGTAACTTTTCGTTGAGAACTCAGATTGAGGCATGAGGAAAGTCGTTGGGAAGTTGTTTCGAAAATTAATGCATTTAAGGAATCATACTTGAGAGTAGTGCATTAATATTCTTCATATTTTAAAACGAAGAATGACATGTAGCATTAATTGACAAAATTTCTATGCTACGCATAATTCTAATAGAAGTGGTTACTTGCATATGGTGCAAAATTAGAGGTATAATTAGGTAGATTCAAGCCTAGGATTGAACATCAAAGTAATGGAAACATGGAAGAGCTTGCAGAAGTTGTTTGAGGAAATAAAGAGCTACAATACAAGTAACATAAAGTGGAATTGGATTCCAAGAGCCATGTAATTACTTGATGTGAATATTTTTCCAAATAGTGTCAAAGTTTGAAGAAACCTTCCCATTGATAGAGGTGAGTGCCAAAGGTGATTGTTTTGTAATTAAGATTTTATATTATTAGGATGTTACCTATGCATAAGCCTAGAGGCACACTTGAAGTG
>ML779649.1:0-14618 GCA_009831015.1 Picea engelmannii
ATATAAAACCTTTCAATACATCAACCACTTCACAAATACAATCTCTCAACCATGTACCACAAAATCCCTTAACCATATGCAAAGAAATACAAGATGTGCCTCAACACCAGCAAGATGTATCAATGATAAATATTGATTATACTAGCACTGTATTTATGTAGATCTAAATTATACAATAAGTCCCATGTATCAAATAATATCTCTAGGGAAAATCCTCATACCCCCATAACGATTTCTCATGTAGACAACAAAATCCAACTACACTTTCCCTGCACAGTCTGAACCTTCTGGATTATCTCCTATTGGACCATGTCTTCATTCAGTTGTGTCAATACACCCATAGTTTATGTATATAGTTGTGCGCACTCTACTTATAGAGTTTTTAAGTTGTCGACCATTATGGTCACAATTCGTTTCCTTCTCTCCCTCTCTTCATGTGGTGTACTTGGTGTTGCATGTGATTCTAGATCCATCTTTAGTCTCTAGTTTTCTTTTAGACTCTAGAGACCTGGCATCTTCATCTTCTCAGGTTTTTATGGATTTAACTTCATGTACATGCCATAATATACTTCCATCCCACGTACCTACTCGCCCTACTCCACTGTATCACACGTACACATAAAANGTAATTCTGAAACTTTCGCCGTTGACCCTTCGTGCTATCTTAGACTTGCACAAATTTATATGTATCAATGATTACCTATAATAAACCTTACACAATAATAGATATTCAATGTGCTCTGTTATCACACAATATAAACTTTCCCAAAGCCTAAAGGCAAGTAGGCTGAGATTGGTGTAACACGAGGGTAATCCTGTCACTGTCACCCCAACAAGATGCCATTTTCTATTAAGGAGGAAGATGAATCTACTCCAAGGGAGACGTCCCTAGACCTAGTGGGTTGACAAAGGGAAAGAAATGAGAAGTAAACCACCCCTCTCTCTAGGTCACTCAATTCAAGTTTATGTCTTGAAGGATGAAGCAAAAGGATAAAGTGTACCTTCTCCTTACCAATACAACAACAATTGTTAAAGACAATAACAAGTGATAATAATGCTTCAACAAGACAATAAACTTTTAATTATATGTTGGGAGCCTGTGTATACAACTAATGATACGTAAATGATAACAATGAGTAAATAATAACAACTGCAATTTATATCAACAACAACACACTTGTATAGACAACACAAACATGTATTTAAAAGCATCAATGCTATTACTTTGTCTCATGTGAGTTGGCTAAACGTATCGACCAACAATTGAATTTAAACAAGCCGTCAATGATAATTGTAACAACAAAAGAGATAAGTTATGACAGTAGTAGCACACTTAAGAAAAGTACCTTAATGAGGCAATGACACATACAATTTTGTCATTAAATTATAACAAACTTCCTAGTACAATTTTCTGGGCAGTTTATAAGACAATTGGTAGGCTGATATTAGCTGCAAACAATGGTTGTAACATCAGTTCCAACTTACAATAACTTTAGAAAAAGCTCTTGGAATATCAACAAAAGGGGCGACTAAAGCCTTGAGGTGATAACGCCTAGGCTTGTGCAATTTCAGTATAGTTTACTTGGTTAATAGGCTTGTTAGGGCTGCAAAACAAGGGATGTAGAGCCAACAAGATTTGAGAGTTAGTAGTCTATGCTAGGTTAGCATGTTAGTTTAGGTTAGTAGGATAGCAAATGAAGTTTGAGTGTAGGTTGATGGTCTTGTCAAAGAGGTGAGGAAAGAGGATTAATGCCTTCTTAGGGTAATGGAGTCTAGGCTGGTGGCTTCTTCTAAGGAATGATAATAAATGATTGTACACAAAAATCCAAGAGGGAAAAGGTCTAAGAGGAGTAGCATCTTAAGCCCTCCTAGACTTTGACCTCAAGAAGAAGAGTGATAGGGTGTAGGAACTTCTAGGCCCTAGCACCTTCTCCTCCTTAGAATTTTTATGGATAGAAGTAATTTGCATAATAAGTAAGTGTAAACCTCTAGAGAGATATCACTTTGGGGCCCTAGGGTTTCATTAGTTACTAGTTCAATTTATGAAGCTAGGCAAATAAAAAGTAAGAAAGTTAGCACTTTAATTTTTTTACTTCAAGTATTAAATACACCATGCAATTTCATAATCTTGTATGAGAAAATAAAACCATACCATTAACCATTTAATAGATGAGAAAATTCAGATTTTACTTGCACCAAGAATAATCATGAATATACCATGCAAGATCACCATAAAACGTCAAAAAATTAATCCAAGTGCTAAAACAAGCCTCCAAGAAGAGTAGTGCTTCACTATTTCAACCAATAACCCTAATAGGGAGAAAATGTCATACCTCTTGTCCTCAATTGACAAGTTATCACGAAAATTAATGTCACTTTCTACTTATTTATACAAAATTTAACCTAAAATTAATTTCAGTTCATAATTACTGGGCCAACCTGGCCAGTTTCTTACACAAATTAAATATGGACAAAATAAAATTAATTTGCATCTAAGAATGACTCCAGGGGTGACATCATGCCCCTCTAGGGTGACGTTGAGCCCCACATGTGGAACGTTGAGCATGGAAAGTGGAACGCTTGGCCTCCAAAGGCCTAAAATGATACCCACATGTGCCACCGGACTCACAAATGCCTCCAAAGATGAAACCCTAGCTCTAGATGACATCTAGGGCTATCATGGTGACGTCTAGGGCCCTCAAGGGCTAACGTCAATGTGGGAAGAGCAAGGTCCCCTAGGTCTAGTTTTGCCAGGGTGCCTCCAAAGGAAACATCCTTCTTTCTCTCGGTGCAAGTCTTTAATATCTTCTTACCCCTGGCTGGGGTTTCAACATCCATATCTAAGATTGAAGCCCCCCATGAAGGTCAAAGCGAATCATTCCCTCATGTGTACCTGTTCACCAGGAAAGGTCCTGCAACAACAACAAGTACACCCTCCAGGGGTTCATAAGTCATAGTAATCATAGCATGCAAATCACATCCAATAATTAAATTACTGAAACATGTGCATCAAACCCCCCTTAACCCAGACAAATGCTCAAAAACGTTATGAAATTTGACAAGTTAGGTTTGGAGAAGGTCTGAGGGTGTCCTATTAGGCTAACATCTCTTAAGTTTGGGATGTTTCCCAGGTGGGATATAGTCCAAGTCATGTAAGTGTATGAGATGGCATGGGGTGCATCTAATAACAGGGAAATGTAAAGTCTTACCTGTGGGTGCCTTTGTAGAGGGAGAGTGTCACATTGTCATAAATGAAATTGTTTCCTATACAATTCATTGCCTTTTAATCTTAGCTTTATTTCTTTTGACTTTTTCTCTTGTGCTTCAAGGAAATAGTTGAGGGCCACTGTCCTATATTGATGACTAGAGGTAACAGTGTTATCCACAAACATTTCACGGAAATGAGAAGGCTGGCTCATGATGAGGCCCACTTTCTCTTGGCTATGCCACCAAGATCCACTACCCTGGCTTGGTGACCAGATAGGTGGTAGTGTCATACCACTACATGCCCATGGTCATAATAGGCCGGTTCATGATGAGACCTCCTATCCATCAACTAGTACCTTGAGTGTTTATGTTATCTCATGGGTCCCCTTTTCTTACTGAGAATTTTTTCATTGCTTTCTTGGGGATCCATAGGAGAAGCATCTCGAAGGTTTCAACATTGGCTTTTAACTCTTTCCAGCTACTTTTACTCTATGGGCCTTTAGCCCCTTCTTCCCACAAGCTAAGGTACAACCCTTCCTAGTGTAGCCAATCCCAATGCCCAAACAAGGATAGGGGAAATGAAAGGAATAAATATGGAAAGTGGTAAGTATGGAGGGAATGCATGATGGATTTTTTATAGATCCACCCAGTAGCAACCCATCCTAAAGGGAAATCATCTTACTAGGGCACCATGTCACCCTTCGAGGTATGAACGAGGCAAAGAGCATAATTTCCAAGCAAACATCATGAAATGAAAAAGGATTCAATACAACATATTCAATTGCTTCAAAAATCATAGTGATACATAAAATGATACCCAGACTCATTACCTCATGGAGCAAGACTCATCGCTACTTTAGGACTAGGCTGGTGGGATGGATAATGGTGCTGGCGATTAGTGAACTGCACTGAATAAAAGAGGGGCCCTGCAGGGCCATGCTCAAGTCATCTGGCTCTTGGCAGTCCACGTCTAGGACCTGTGGGCCTTGAGACGTGATCTCCATAGTTATCCCTAGGCTAGGGGATAGCATGATCAATCGGTGCTAATAGGAGAGACTTGCTCTCTTATTTATACTTCCATGTAGCTTCCTCAAGGGGTTACCTTCTAACAAACTTAACCCAATTTCCTTCTTTTAGGGCTAACCCACTTCTAACAACTTGTCCACTTCTAACCCACTTTTCTACAAATAGTAAATTCTCCAATTCTAGTTGCAAATAACTTATTTTTAAGTATTTTCTTATTGTAACAACTTAACCCATGAGTAACTCCTGGTTTCACCCACTTGACTAGTCAACTTTTTTCTACGAGCTTCTAGAATACTTTGACTTCTTTGACCTTCTAGATAACTCATGAGGGTTCTCCAACTTCACAAGGCCATAACTCTCTAACCGTGAAGAGTTATGTGACGTTCCACATATCACCGGAAATGGCATGACATGTACTATTAATCTAGAATATTTTTACCTGCAAATATATTAATCTTCATTCCAATATACATCAATCAAACTGAAGTCCCTAAACCATACTGTTGGGGCTATTGGAATTTGCTACCAAACTTGCTTCAAGGGTTGACATCAATGACAACCAACCTAATTAATCAACAATAAGAAGATTGGATCCTTAAGATAGGGGGTTGCAGAAAGCATGTCTTCTAAACGTGTTGGAAATACCGCAATTTGGACGGAGCCAAGAGATCACCACATCTATGAAAATGATGCTAATTTGCGTGCACAGAGGATATATGTGGCTAGACAGGCCAATATCCATTGATACTAATATGATAGCGTGCCTTACAGGTCTTCCATCGAAGGGACTGGACCCTGGGTACGAGTCTTTTGATAAGAAGAAGGAGAAAGCTCTCGCTGAAAGCATGAAAGACAAGTTCCACACATCCCAAGGACAACACAGTCTGGACGTCGCTAGCATAAGCGGCCCAATGGTAAGGTTTGCAATGCAAGCCTTATCTTGCAAATTATTGAGGAAATGCAGAAAATATCAGGTTCCAGCATCAGTTATAGCGATGACAAAACAATGTGTAGAGGGTGTCCAGATGAATTGGAAAACATTTTTGTTGAACCAATTCTTGATTGACTGTGAGGAAGTGCAAGCCAAGGGGACATAATTCCACTGCTCTTGGTTATTGATATTGATCACACAAAAACCCTAGAGAGAGTTGGATGACAGTCAATTTTTGGGGTTGAAGGAGAAGCCTTGCTTAGCTGTGCGCTATCAGAACCTCTGGTACACTACATGTAAGGCGTTCCAAATGGACACTATTGTCACATCTGATATCTACAAGGAAGTTATCAAAGATAGCATAGAAAACACCCCATGTATACTACCTTAGGTAGTCGAGGCATACATGACAGTGACACTATTTAAGGTAGGGCACCACCACATGTATGTTTAGGTGAAGAAAGACCCAGACCAATAGTGGTTGCCGACACAATATATATTGATAGAAGAGGAGCTGGGCAACATCATGGACAATTGGGATGAGGAATGGAAGATTCCATCCATAGAGATAGAGCCATCAACGCAACCCAACCTGAAATTATACGATGTCGATGAGGAGGAACAAGAAGAAGAAGGGGACCAGGACAAAGGGCCATAGGAGCCATCACCACCGCCATCGCCACACAATGAACACAAGAGAAAAGGGCCAGAGATAGGAAGATCCATTTATCAATGACCCAAGCACAAAGCAATTAATAAAGTTGATATTTAGGCACTAAAAGATGAAGACTTGGAGAAGATCGGTGACCAAGTAAAATAAGCCACTAACGATGCATTTCATTGTGCAACACAACAACACAAATAAATTAACAAACAGATGTAGGCACAGATGGTAGAAATATGACAACTATTAGAAGCCACAAATATCGCACCCAAGAGATAAACGAAAGAGGAACCATCAACCAACACGACCAAGAATTGAGAGGCTAGACCAATAATCTCCTAGTCCTTGGAAGTCATAGGGGAGAGAAGGATAATCAAGCTAACACTAGGAGTACTCGAGTTCCCCATGACTGAGATGCAAGAGAAGGCCAAGGAATTAGGTCACATAGATCTAGTGCTATCTCAAATACCAATGGATGTGTTGCAAGAGCTACAAATGGGCACAACACAAGAGATGAACGTACGTGCCGAGAAGACATCTACTAAACTATTAAATATCGTAGCAGAAAATGTGGCCTTAGAAACAAACTACAACAAATTCAAACAAGAGCGTGATGAGGCCGCATACAAAGTATACCGAATGCAGTAGGAATTTGAGGGAGTCTATCAAGAAATCCCAAAAGCATAGGCTAAGAAGGAGGCCCTGATGGAAGAGAAGATGACTAAGATAAGTGAATCCATTTAGGGATTCCACACATGCATAGTGGATCTAGAATCACATGTAACACCAAGTACACCACGTGAAGAGAGGGAGAAAAGGAAAGAAACTGTGACCATAATGGTAGACAACATAAAAAATCTAGAAGTAGAGTGCACACAATTGTATACATAAACTATGGGTGTCTGGACACAACTGAATGAAGACAGGGTCCAATATGAGATAAGCCAGAAGATTCAGACTGCGTAGAGAAAGCGCAAAAATTATAGGTATCAATGGGCACACTGCCACCAACAGAGGCGGTAAATGCGATGAACAAAAATTGAAAGATGTATTTATAAATGAATCAACTCAAGGTGGAGTAGCAGACCCATGTGAAACATATAGAATTTTTTCAAGAAGAAGCATACAGAGTGACAACGACCCTCACACTGACTCAAGGAATCCTGAAGCAGACAACTGAAGCAGGTGTCTAGAAGGTGGAGGATTGTGTGACAATCAAAATATTCGATCAAATTTTGCAGAAGGAATTGGAGATCAAGGAAAAGGTTGCGATAGCAAAGGCGACCTTCAACGCATTCATGGAACACTGGAAATATGTCTGAATGGCTTTTTGGAGAGGCATTTTGGATAAGTTTCAGGATTTTTTCGAAAAGGAAGTTGAAGGGAAAAATGAAATAAGAATATGGACCAGAGTGCATGACAGGAGAGGATGCCAAGGAGTGCGACAAAAGGGTGCGTGATAGTGTAGCACACAGAAGGTGGAAAACAATTATAAACCATGGGGTTTGAGGACACTTTGTCCACTTTTGTAACAAGTTTTGGGGGGCACTTTGTCCACTTTTTTAATGGGATTATCCCTATTGTTATGTATAAATATGTAAGAAAGGAAATAATGAGGTGTGTGTGTGTGTGTGTGTGTGTGTGTGTGTGTGTGTGTGTGTGTGTGTGTGTGTGATGGTGCATGTAAGTTGCAAATGCTTTTTGATAAGGGATTCAAGCAAAGGACGAGATCTGTAGTATGAACTAAGGAGTGAACTCACACTAGTCAAGCAAAGGAAGAGATATGTAGTATGAACTAAGGAGTGAAGTCACACTACAACATAACGACTAGGCATGTTTGTGATGATATTAATATTTCATATCTTGTAGCTCAGTGCGTATTTGTAAGAAATATATTAATGAATAATATAAGAAGCCAACCATTGCAGATGTATCCCAAGTTGGGTGAACCATGTAAATCTATGTGTTATGACGTGTTTGAAATATATGTTGTTTTCTGGTTTATGCTGAATGTATGGATCACATATGATGTTTTAATGTGGCACATATATTATGTTTTATAACAAAGTAACTGTTAGCTATGAGAACCACACACATAAGTAAAGGGCCCAAATGATTCCTCACTTCCCCTCAACACTTCAGAGCCTTGGTTCGTACAACCCCTCTAGATTCCTTGAGTGATACTTTACTTTCTCTACAGGTGATGCTGATAGGGCCGTTTTTTAATGGTTTTGTTGGTAATTGAATGCTTAACCCCATGTCTTCCCCCCTGTGCGCCAACAAATACTCAATATCCCTCTCACATTAGAGAAACTGACTTTTGAACCCACAATCTTCCCTCCAAAAGTGGTACTTCAATGGAACACCCATAGTCCAAACACCCGAGAAGCCCAACACTATAACATAGTGGAAGATCTTTCCCAAGATCCATGTGCCATGTCGACACTTGAAGTATTGTAGAGATGTCATTGACAGAGGAAATCCTTGTTATCAACCATAGGGGAATCAACCCTTCAGATTCTAATATTATTTCCTTTGACATAGAATAGAGTGAGCCATGTCTCTCACACCAACTGGTATTGCAAATTATAGTTTAGTGTCTGAACAAGAATAAATTTTGTATGATGATCGACAAAGGAGAAACCACTTGCATTATGTATGTTTCATGTTGGAAAGCCATTGGTTCTCCACAACTCACCATATCTCCAACCATCCTGAAATATTTTGATGGACATTCTTTCAAACCTCACAAAATTCTCCCCTCCTTACCCTTCGAGCTCAGGGGAAAGATCATCTCCATAGAAGTTGAAGTGGTATATGTCACACATGAATATAATATGCTCTTGGGTTGCACTTGATTCTACATAATGAAGGATTTCCCATCCACTATCTTTCATGTCATACGATTTCCTCCTCAAGGACGAATAGTTACGATCGATCAACTAGACTATTGCAAACCTCACTTTGGAGCTAATCCCAGGGGTATGAAAGCGTTAATGTAATTGTGTTTAAAGATCCATTTCTTATGGGTATATTCCCCCTTCCTGCACCTGAAACCACCCATATCACTCCTATCAACGTGATTTGATCATCTACCACTGGATCCCTTGGGTCAGTTGATCCATGGGTGGTACCTCATCTAGAGGATGCTAACTCACATAATGCATTCATCTCATCAACATCTATTGATACTGGTAAAAATATCCATCTTCATATGGAGTGTTATCAATGTTCTCTGCCTGTACAAGTTGTTTCCTCTCTCAGTTCACATGATTTCCTAGAGACTAGGTTTCCTTCAACAAAGGCCATCTTAGAAGTCATGGCTTCCATCGATAATCCCAGGGACGATTAGAATTATCACACCTTCCTTATTCCTGATTTGGAACTGATGAGAGTTAACACAATGAGTCTTGATATGAGGTTGGGGGAATTGGCTGGGACTTCCAATCAACCTCCCAGTTTTGACCCTTTTTCGTCTCAGATTTATTTTTCATAACTTGCTGTTGAATTCTCTACTTCCCCTCCCTTCGAAGATTAGTGTTTTGTACCCCTTTCACA
Organism: Picea engelmannii; assembly: GCA_009831015.1. Taxonomy (NCBI): domain Eukaryota; kingdom Viridiplantae; phylum Streptophyta; class Pinopsida; order Pinales; family Pinaceae; genus Picea; species Picea engelmannii. The sequence goes on from ML779649.1 coordinate 9,387, forward strand.
TCTTGATGGATCCCATAAGGGATCTTCCATTGCTCACAAAACTACTCCCGATGAGTACCTTCGACCGCAGAGGTTCATTCCCATGTGGCATGGCCCCAACATGGGGCACGATATGATGCCAATAATGGCTCACGAGTCCATTGATTGTGAAAAGGATCCTTGGATTGAGCCTTGTAATGGTATCTACTTCGTATAAACCACCAAAATGTGTATTCCATTGTACATTGGTGTGTGGTGAGACTGCCTTTTGTTTTGTGTACATCATATAAAAAATCCAAAAATATTTTCTTTTTAGAATTTCAGTATGCATTTTTACCTTGGAATCTAGTTTACGTGTGTTGACAGGATTCTAGGGACATTTTTAAGATGGGGGCATCCATTGAACTTGAGGTACATGTCTCTTAACTAGCATACAGGGAGAAGTTTTTCCTTTCATTTCCTTCTTTTCATTATTAACGGTCCATATTTCCAGCACTATACCTTAGGTTCCCACCATTTCCATTGTTTAATGTTCACATTTTATTGTTGCTTTCTTCTTGCTGTTCATTTCTACTACACCATTTTCTTCCATTTATTATTGCATCACACCTATGTTTGATTGCAATCCGATTACTTTCTCCCATTTTACAACACCCCTGGTTGAGAACTACTATTATGAGTGGTCATCATTTTCCATGTCCTTTTGTAGTCCATTGCTTAAGTCATGTTCAATATGTCTGGAACTCCATTGTAATCCACTCGTCCTCTCTAGCCAAGCTTACTATTATGCCTTTTTCGTGCTTGGTAAACAACCATGACGAAGGTACACCTTGGAGGTTTCGTTAATCTCTTTTTAGACTCCCTAAACATGAAAATATTGTTGAGTGAGCTTGTTTCCTTTCCCACTTGTTAAATGGATTTGAAAGGATGTCTATTCGGTGTAATTTTACCCCTTTTTTGGACCAGATGGACTAATTACGAAAAATAAATACTCTAGTCAACCTTGGCTAGAAGAGTTCTCCCTTGTATTTTTTTATCCTTTTTTCAGGCTCGAGAGACTACAATTATGAAAAAGAACACCCTTGGAGTCTTCTTTGTCCTTTTAGACCCTCTAAACTTGAAATGACGGATCAAGCATTATTCTTTGCCCCGGGCTCGACAATAAATCCATGAGTGAGAACATTGAGCATTCTTTTATTTTCTTGCACGCTCATTAAACATGAAAGAAGTAAAAAGAGTGGGGGGTTTTCCGTCTAGTCATCTTCACAATTGGAAACCGTCTATTGAGTCACCCTTGAAAAATGTGCTTGTTTTACATCCATGTACAACAATTGGGTTATCCATTGTCTCCGAATCATTACCATCTCCATAATTTCTTGGAATCCTTCGACTGGTTACTCTTCCATTCATCCATGGCGATTTTTTTGGTCCTTATTGAGTCAATGCTGCCAAGTCAAGTTATTTGTCGTGCGGATTTATTCAAGGGAAGTTAGCTTGTGTCGACCATTTTCAGTCCTTTATCCCATTCATCCCTGTGTCAGTTGTGCTGTACCATTAAATTCTTCACACCATCTACCTTTCTATGTTTCGTGTCGATTGATGAGGGATACATCAAGTCCCTCCTTCGATGGATTTCATCCTATCGACTCCAAATCATTATCTGAGATATAAATATAGAGACCAGTCAGTATGTTGGGACTTGTAGACATTAGTGGTAGGCTCCCTTTCATTTTAGTAGTGGGTTTACATCATTAGCTCCCATTGAATGAATCTACAAGTGTTTGAATTCAACTCATTTATTTACACTCGCTAGATTGTACTCGATATCTTGGGGTCCATCATCATCATTGGTGGATCACCTCATGTCTGTTAACGGTATACATCATTGACCAATAATTAGAAGGTTTCTACCATGATCAACATCAACTCATCTATTCACATGTTGTAGATTCATACCATTAGGATTTGGGACGAAGACCTTGGGTTGGGACCATTGATTCCCCAATTGCATTCCCTCCCAAGTTGCGAAGGAGTTATTCATGAGTACTTTAGAGATATCTCAAGCATTGAGTGCTCTCACTGCTTTGTATAATGTGACATAGATACACATTTGTAATTAGTCATGGCTATGCCCTCACTTGTGACATGGATCCACATTGTATTCTTTCATGGCCATGATCCAATTAGTTACGTCATGCATGGATCCATAGTGTATCTTTGGTAGCTATGCTTAGTTTTTATTATCGAGCATGGGCATGCCCGCCTCATAGATGTTCTTATTATGCAAGACTAATGATGGTTTCTTTCCTGGTTCCTTCTCCTAAAGCTCTGTGATTTTGTTCGTAAAGTATTTCAGCCATCATACACCTCTTCTAACCTCATACTTTAGGGAGAATTTGTTATACAGTTAATTTCCACCTGATCACTTGATGGGCATCATCTAGAGGTTAGTAGTCTGGAACACTGAACCATACCACTTTTCCCTTGAGTTTTCAACACCTTTTTTCCTGGATGCTAGTTTCCCCTTTACAACTTGTGACCAGAAAGTGCTGGTCACTCCTTGTTCTCTTTCAAAGGGTGATCGGTCTCTCCCTGCAAGAATGTAGGGTGCGCCAAGTCTGTTACTCCCTATTTAGGATTGGTTTTGGGAGATGTAATTAAACCTTGTATTTTTTGTGGTTTGACCTTGAGAAGCTTTTCATCTTGGGCATAGAGATATTATCCTAATTAACCTTTGATCTTATCTCTACTATCCTATAAATAATGGAGGTCTCTAATGGGAAAAGGGAGGAGAAAGAAGAAATCAAACTTATTCTGGCAGTTTGATTACAGAGCTTGGGTAAGGAACTTGGGAAAGGACTGCATCAACTTATTTGTAAGGTGTAATACATTTGTTTTTATTAATAGAATATGTACAAGATGTTTCCCTCTATTTGGTTGTGTATGTGATTGTTATATTTCCTTGTGGACAATTAACTTTTTCATGTGTTGTGATACATTATTAGATCTATCATTAATTTATACATGACTAGTTTGATCTTGTGAAAGGTTTTTGTGTCTCTATGTGAGTATATATAAGATGGTAAGAACGAAGGGCATCTTTGTAGAAGCTAATGGCTAAGGAGCGTGCAAGGAAAACTTTCATATCACCGGGTAAGCCTTCCATCCCATCAACTTGTAAATTATTTTTCGTGTATGAATCAGATCTAGGAACATCTACTGTTTACATATCTATTCTATCTTAGGTATAGGAAGAGAATAAGGGAGTTATGTCCCACAAGGTGAAAATATCCTACAACAATAAGGGATCATGTTCCTAGTGTCATGTATGGGTTGAAGAGGAAGGCATCCAAAAGATCAAATAGGTAAATGGGGAAGAGTTTGGATGATGTGTTAAGGCGTTGGCTAGAGTTTCCAACTCACCATGGTGGAATATATGACATGGATATATGGTATTCTAGAGTCAATGCAAGGATGCATTGTGTATATATGGCCATGGGTATTGGGGCATTGGTTTGTTGATTATGTTTGATTGCATTATGAAAATATTGCTATGCTAGATAATGCACACTCAAGGAATGATAGTTTCATTGCATTGAATGTGAATAATATTTGGAAGTGATTCATTTAGAGTAATATAATTATGAAATCGCTTCACAGGTTGGTTGCAAATGTTGCAATGAGATGATAATGTGCATGAACATTAACAATTGTTTGTCAGAATGAAAATTGAGAATAATTACAGGAAAAATGGTCTTGGATATAGCATTGGTGTAAGCCCATAAGGAAGACCGATGCCTGCTATTGTAGGAACCAAATGTCCCGAGAATGAATGTCATTCTTGGGAAAATTAGTTTCCTAGATGTAAAACAAATTTGAAAATTAATAACTGAAAATTGTTATGTTGATATCTTGTGATGACTGTATGTGTGTGATATATATGAGATAATGACTGTATGGGTGTGACATATATGAGATAATGAATGGATGTGTGTGATATAGAAGGCTAATGTTATGACACTGGAACTCTATGATTCCCACAAGTTATAGATTGCCAGTGGGAGTCTGACAGTAAGTTGACACTCTCCTTGCATGTGAAAGCCTTGGCAAGATGGATCACCCGAGGGACTATGCAACAAAGAAGGGGATGCCTGATCCTAGAGGGTGGATATAGCAAGGAAGAGACAACTTAATAATGCATATGACATGTTGGTTGGAATCATGTGGGCGTGTCAGAGAAGAACAATGATATAAATTATTTTCTATGGCAGATTTGTAAAGAACAAGATAGCCATACGTATGAGTATTGGTTTATGATGGAAAACTCATTTTGAATAACTGTTTATATTTTGGAGTGGAAAACTCCCATGAATAAGATAATGGTTTTATGATAATGGATACAATGAGTATATATTTTTAATGATTGTTGTAGGAACAACTGAAGAATGAAGACATGAACCATAAAGTCTTTTGGGATAGCTAGAAGAACTAGGTTGTCAGGCCTGAAGAGTGGATTCCTGTATGAGTTGCACTGTAATGACAAGTTATTTCAATTTTTTAACTAATATTTTTTCTAGTAGTGAATCCCTTGAGATCCCATTAGTGAGATTCTCAGTTACCTATGCCAGAGAGACCTTGATAAAAAAATGATGTGTCTTGATGGATTGAGGACAGTGAAGGGGGCACATTCCTTGGGTCAACTTTGATAAAAGAATGGTACATCATTATGGGATGAGAGCAGTGAAGGGGTTACATTCCTTGGGTTGGGAAGGTGTGTGGAAGAGAGCTGGTGGAAATCAGGATAGCTGTAGGATAATTCTAGTGGTTTATGTATATGTTTTTGGGCTGAAGTGCCTATGTATATATATGTTTTGGGCTAGGTTTCCTTTGTATATATGTTTATTGGGCCAAAGATCCTATGTATTGATTAAAGGCCTAAGAACTTGGTCTTGTAATATGTATCGATTAAAGGCCAGAGAGCCTAGCCTTTGATATGTATGAACATCTATAGGGTGTTGTGCACTAAGGATAATGCAAAAATAAGGGGGAAGGGAATGTAACATCCCCAATTTTAATCCCCCAAAATTATAATGTAACTGTATAAATGTGCATTAGGATGGTGAGCCGATGTGTTGGGGAAAAAGAGCCCGTATTGATTTAATGTGGATGGGGGTTGAATTGTATATTATGTACATTAAAATAATTAATAAAAATAGTAATCTCTAGCTATGATTTGAGAGGGATGAAAATTAT
>ML779649.1:14643-38569 GCA_009831015.1 Picea engelmannii
GGGGGGGGGGGGGATACGATTAAACAAGAGAGAGGGGTCAAAGGGGGATTTATACACGGGTATTAATCCAAACCCTCATTCCTGAAATTATTATCTTTGTGTATAACCTTCTAATTGTTGTTGAGTGTTCCCAAATCCAATCATTGAATTCATGTAAGAGGGTGGGTGTGAGAAGTCACATCCCATATTTATTGGAGAGCATGGGCTGAAGTACAATCATCATTGGGAAGAGTGAGAGTCAAGCAAGCAAGGGAGAAGAAGGGAAATTTGTATGGAGGAAGAAGACAATTTTTGGACATGCAGTTTTGGGGTAGCAAGGGGGGAGTTGAGTGATGGGAAGAGCACCAACCATGCTGTGCTTGAAGGTATCCATTACTGGGCTATGTTTCATTCTAAAAATGTGGCATGTGTGCCTGTAAAAAAGGTTTTAATCTTGTAGTGTGTTTTCCTATTGAGGAAATGACTCAAGAGCCTTGTGAAGGCTGCTATGAGAACTCCTAAAGTAGCTGAGAGTTCCTAGAGTTTCCAACTGAGATATTTCCTATTCAACGAAGTGTATTGGAATCCCTAATAAACAAATGGTATAAACCGATGGACTGAGAGCAATGAATGGGGTACATTCCTTGGGTTGTGTAGGCTGTGGGGAAGAGAGTTGGTGGATTGGAACTACTGTTGGAGTAGAACCTGGGTTTTGGGGTATTGAGTGTAATGAATGGAAAACCAAGAGGGACATATCTCCTTGTGGACTAATAGCCTCAACTCGAGGGTGGCTTGCTGTTGAGAGAAAATGAACACCAACGCCTATGGTTGGGAGGTTCATCCTTAGTATGCAACTAATTGGTTATATTTATAAATATATAAGCATTATGTTGTTTAGTATGATTATTCTATTGTGTAAATGAATATCTAAATGTTGTCTGTGTTTGTTGTGTGATTTATGGATGAATTCATGTATTTATAAATGTTTTTAGATGCATGAGTAAATTAACATGTTGTCTTCTGTAATTTTTATGGGCTTGCTGCCTCTTGGTTTAATTTATATGTGTTGGGGCATTTTAATTTTCCGTATTAGCATGCTAGGTAATTTTTACAGTGAATGGAATCAAGTTGGAGGATGGGTACATTACATCTAGGGACCCCTTCACTCCACTTCATTGTGGATATTCTTTTTCCACTTCCATGGAAGCAACTTCAAAGCTTCCTTGGCCATCCTTTGAATTCCCTTAACGGGAAGCTACTGAAATGTGATTAGTAGACAAAGACTATGTTGACTATATTGAAAAAATATTTCTTAAGGATTGACACTCGACTTCCAAGCTCTCAATCCTTTGAGTCAGGAGTTGTTCCACATTCCCAAGATGAAATATCAATTGTTGAATAGAAGATTGGTTTTCTTTGGTGATATCTTCATGCCGCATTAAAATTTGATGAATTTCATGCTAGGAGGGTTCCATTATGGTGCCGAAATAGTGATCCCAAATGATGTTATCACTCGAGCCCACACCCAAATAGTCGACGCTGTTGAAATACCAAGAAAGGAAAAGACTGTTGTAGACAGGTGCTGGGTTCTAAAGATGTCTTAAAAACAACCTTAGTTCTGACATTAATTTTATCAACCGTGGATTCATCTTTTTCTCTCAAGATTGTCAGCAAAATCTATGCAGATAAGTTGTAGAGGTTTAAATCGTGTAGATAGTTCATTTACATCAAATCTGGATTCATCTAAGTTATTGTAACAATCAAGTTCTTCACACATTAACTGCAAAATCTGAAACTAATGATTCAATGAAAAGGAAATATATTATGAGCAATAACAAACCCTGAAAAGAAAAATCAATTAATTACTGAACTCATTCATCTATCCAGGAAACAATAATTTAATCTACAAAAACACCAATGAATCAATCTCTAAAAAAAAAGTGATTAATAAACCTATTTGAAAGGAACAACGATCTATTGAGATTTAAGAAGGAACAACAAATGAAAAGTTAATGAAAAGAACCCGCAATCGATAAATTGACAATAATCAATAATGGAACAACAATCGATAACTTCCAAATAGAACGTCTAATCTTTGCGAATGGAATAACACAATCAATTCATAATAGAAACAATACATTAAAGAATCTATTCTAACTACTGAAGGAAATATCAACCCACAAAATTACCACATAATTGATAAAAATATAGATAAGGCAGTAGCTCCCGTCGACTGGGCCCACGGTCTTCAGAAGATACTGTTATGAAAAAATCAGTACATGGAAATGGTCAGAACGCTTGAAACTTCCATTAATTCCATAATTGATAAGTCATTTACAATTGGGTTGCTGTACATAGTATCAACAATTAAGAGATCAAAATTCTGGCACACCCTCTCTATCGTTCACTCTTCTATATGTATTACAATAAGACAAGTGAATTAAGCTATCCCGAGGATTGAGAGATCCTCATGATTGCTTTTACTATTTTATGAAGATTTTAAGATAAAAATCAATCTTCCTTGAACCGTCTTGTACCTGATTTATTTAATCTTCCACGGCCTGTGCATCTTAATTATATTCTTGATTATCCTCAATTAACAACAATTTCCCATTTCTGCATAAAATCAAAGCAATTCAAACCCAAAGTTTAGAAAATATCTAATATTATTTAATATTATTTTCAAAAGCTTTTTAATTATTTTCTTCCCTAATTACTTCAAATTAATAGAAAAGTCAACAGAGAATATATCATAAATCAAAGTAACAAGGAAAATATTTATACCTTTTTCTCACCCCAACATACCCCCCAACTTACCTTTTTGCATGTCCTCATGCAACAAGATAGTTCATATGCAGGGAAATGAGACTGTAGAGTGGAGAGGTCTCTTCTCTGTACCTTCGAAAACCATTCTTACCTTTAAGTTCTTCAAAAGAAACTTCTTCTTGTTTCTTACAGAGTTCATAAACACACTGATAACCCTCAGGAGGATACCAAATAATGGTGGCATTGTACCTACATCCAATCTAGGAAGGTCCTACTTCCATGATCATATTGGGATACCTTTCTAACCTGAGAGCATCTGCTTGAAAATTCCTAAAACCAAATGGTTCCCTGTTCTTGATTCCGTTTGAAGAGACACTCCATCTTAACTTTGTAGAAAGAAGGGATTCTTCTCTAATTTCTCCAAAGTACTGCAACCCTGAATATATAACATGTCTATGGATGGGAGCTAAGGATTACACAACATTTTCCCTCTTCAGAAATTCTCTATGTTGTATAATGGTGTCAAAGGGTTTAGAAGGTTCTCCTCTGACCCATAGGTCTAGCCCATTTTCTCTTTTCATAAAGACCTTATGTGCCTTGACCCATCTAATTTGAATTTTGGCAAAAGATAAAAATAACTGAAACTGGATATCTCCAGTGAATGGATTCAGGTTCTCATCTCTGTTTTCTTCTAAAATGAAATTATGAAGATATAATTCACACAAAAATTATTTTACTGCATCATCTTGTTTTTTGAAACACGAAACAAAATCATAGACAGTGGCAAACTCAGAAGGTGTTCCTTCCCTAATTGCTTTCACTTTTAATAACAAATATCGTTCCAATAAAAATAGGGCATAATTATTAGCAAGGGCCTTGCAAGCTAATACATCAAAATAAATAGAGCAAATGTTTTTGATTTGCTCCAAAGCTCCATCAAGCTGACCCTGCACCTTCTTTACCTTTTCTCTTGCTTTGCTGAGATCAACAAAGGTTTCATTTTTAGTCGCTGACATTGCTCAAAGTTGTTTGAAAATTTTTCGATGCTCTGTTACTGGCACCATTTTATTTCGAAATTGGGTTAAGGTCTATTGGGACTGTTCCAATTCTGCTTCCAGTCTGCTGATAGTAGAATCCTGTTCAGAGGAATGAAGCACCCCTTCAGTCTGAACAATTTTTTCTACTGTTACTGGAGCATATGTATGATTTCCTGTTTCAGCTGAATCCAAGGGGACATGAAAATATGTTTGTGTTTCAACAAAGTGAGTATGAATTTCCCCTCTTTGAACCCTAGGAAGTGAATTTCTTCCCTGCATTCTAATTCTCCTAGATTTCTCCTTCATATAGGATTTGTCAGACTGTTCCAGCCGCTTCTTAAGTCGTCTGATCTTCCCCTTCAATCTGCGAGTTTCTTATTTTAATACCTTCATTCTCTTGACCTTCCTCCTCAATGCCTTATTCTCATGTTCCAACTCTCTGATTCGACTATTTCCTTCTTCTGCTATTTATTTATGTCAAAGGGGAATTTCAAGGTCTTCAAAATCTTGATCAATTGGTAATTCGTTCCCTATATCCTCTGGGAATTCTTGTTGCTCTAAAGGGATGCTCTCCTTAAACTAAGGCTCTGGCTGTTCTGTTGCATCGGTAGATTCCCTCAAAAGAGAGGATGGCATCTCTACATCAATATTATCAAAGACAGAGTTTTAAGGAGGAGAGGTTGGAGCTTGGGGTTCTTCTGGGCCGTCTGTATCTTCAGTAAGAGACATTCCAAAATTTCCTCACTCGAGCCATCTCCTCTTCATATCTTTTAGGGAAATCATCATGCTTCCCTACAGGGTTTTCTTGTGGTCGCTCTTCTATTTTCAAAGTCTCTTGAGTGTTTTTAGGTTGTCTCATCTTCCTACCCTTTCTTCTTTTAATAGAGGAGGTTTTAGGAACAGAAGTTGTTCTTTGTCTTTTACTTTTTGATGTTTCTTCTTGCATATTCTGAGTTTCTTCTTTTGACCGATCCTCTGCCAACTGAATAAGTTCTGTTTCAATTTCAGTCTGGGTGGATGGTATTTCTGTTTGAGCACTATCTCCCTCTGGCTAAACTACCTCAATTCCCCATGGATGAATTTCAGGGTGGATTTCTGACTGGGAAACTTCTGGTTGCTCTATTTGCAAGGGTCTATTGAGCTCAATTAGGTCTTCCCACGTCATTTGTGCATGATTTAATTCCTTGACTAATATAAATTTTACCAGCCCATGATGACTGATTATGCTATCAAGGTCTTTATCTTTTTGAGTTCTTCCAGCTACCTCATGCAAAATGTTAGTTAAAATAAATGATAGATTTAATACTAACCGTTGTTTTAACGCTGCCAACATCTTGAGGTGATGAGGTCTCACCACATCATATCGTCCATGACATGTAATGTATCTTTGCACCACTCCTGCTATCTCCCTCCAAGGTTCACTAAGAGAAGTGTTGTGAGGCCTTTTCCTTTCCTGTCAAATTCCTCCCCTGATTCTGCAAAGGATTCCACAACTTCCTGGAGTGCTGTGTATTTACCAGTCCATTTTGTTCCTTCATTTGGAAAGCCTGTAACCTCGACTATGATGGAGTTAGTGACTGGTATTTGTTTGCCTCAAAGTATTGAGACTTCCCCCTGTATATTTTTGAGAATTCCAATGTAATATTTTTATTAAATCCCTGCATCCTGTTGGAATACTGTGTCCATCCTAAATGGTTTAGAATTTCCCTGGCCCGGTCAGTAACTCGCAACAATGTAGGTTCACGAGGAATAATTCGGCCACCCATATTTTCTGTAAGAAAATTGAAACAACTATCGTTCCCACTTGTGAAACCTATTAGACCAACCTGTAAAAGAAAATTAACAGAAATGGTATATTTAAAAAAATTACATAACAATATAGCATAGCTTCCTATTATCTGTAATTATTATGGCTTATTGTTAACTCATGCAGAATTTCCACCCCCCAGTGAGTGAAAGGTCGACCTCGACCAGTCGTATGTGTGAACATATTAATGATGCACAGTCAAGTGATGGATTATTTATTACACAACCACCAATGGGTTGAACAACCGTTAACAATTTCCAAAGCAACTTAATATTAATCATGGAAATGAATGATAATCATATCTTTTGTGGAAAGAGCAAGCCTAAATACCAATATCCAAAGAGTTAAGGAAGAAATTCTGAATATTTCTAATATGTCCAAGTTTTATAAGTATTCCACTTGTCATGATTTTGTTATCCTCCCTTGTTTTGAATATAGCAAGAATGATAGCCTCTTCTTAAAGAAAGGAAATCTATGAGCACAATAAAAATTTGGCGAATTAAGATAAACTTCAATACCACAGGAAAAGCCACTGCTGCCAACAAGCGTCCATAGCCTCGACAGTGTTTCCATTTAACCCATAGATGAGCCAATATCCTCAATAAGTAATTTGAATAGTCTTTTCCCAAAAAGGCCACTGTCCTGGTTTGGTAGCCAGATAACAACAATGCCACTCACTAGATCATAACAAAGTGAACAAGTCGATTCGTGATGAGACCTCTTGTCCTTTGACCCTAAATTCCAAAGGCCATTACCCTGGTGTGGTAGCCATAATGGGAATGCCACTTATTTTAATTTCTTATGATTGTGGTAGGTTGGATCATGATGAGACCCCCTATCCTTTTTGAGAGAAGGTTTTTTCTTTTATTTCATTATATATATATATATATATATATTTAGGATTTATTTTATTGTATTTTTATGTCTCTTTTTTTTGTTATTATTAAGGGAGGCTCATCTACTCCTTAAGATTTTGGGATGGCGTAAGAAGTGTAAGAATGCCAAGTAAAAATGTTCCTTAGACTCCTTATTATGATGTGAAGGAAAATTATCATTCAAGTATATGTATATATATAGGGAAAATAAACTAATTATGGTGGTTATGGAACATGAACAATATTAAGATAATTCAGAAGAATCAATTCATTAACAATTTGATAAGGTATGCTAAATATTCCCCAAAAAGAAAATAAAAAATCATTTCCATGATAATTAGAAGTGATGCATTTGAAAATTAGTTATTGAAGTTCATATCCTAAGGAATAGCTAAACGTATAAGGGCAGTCATAAAAACAACACGTGTTGTTGGTGGAAACAAAAATCGTTGCTTTCAAGTGAAAGGAACAACAACAGGAACAACCGCAAAGGGAACAACAATTGTTACTTTTGAATGAACGACAATCACAAGCAAGGGAACGACAATCACAAGCAAGGGAACGATAGTCGTTATGTTCGAATGAACGACATTACCCGCAAAGGGAACAACAATCACAACCGAGGGAACGACAACTGTTATGTTTGAATGAACGACATTACCCATAAAGGGAATAACAATCACAACCAAGGGAATGACAGATGTTACGTTCGAATGAACAGTATTACCCGCAAAGGGAACAACAATTGCAACTAAGGGAACAACATCTATTATGTTCGAATGAACGACATTACCCACAAAGGGAACAACAATCACAAGCAAGGGAACGACAACTGTTACGTTTGAATGAACGACATTACCCGCAAAGGGAATGGCAAATGTCCAAAGGAATGACAAATTTCCAAAGGAACGACAACTAAAGTTCTAGGAAAATGATGATGATATTCAAATTGAACCATCTAATTGATTAATTGGATACCTCCCGCATGAAGATTTTTTTTTTTTACCGAATCTAGGATTGATTAGTCATCAAAAAATTCATTTAATAATTTTACGGGTAGGTTTATTCAATGATCAAGGGGCTAAAATATATCATATGGTTTACGGTGCCATGCATTCATTTCTATTTACTACAGTTACATCCGCGCATATTTTTAGTGCAGTCGTCTGACTTTTGCTGCAAAACATGACATATTCATCTCCTGTATAAAAAAAAGGTTTATATTCGATGGATTTTTCAAAGTGAAACAAGAGAAATTTGAAGTTTGAGTTTGAAAGATATGCAACAGTTATAAATAAAGAACATAAAGAGTGCTAATTATATTTTCATTACAGTCATATTTTACACCCTTTATAGTCTTTGTTCTCCAAAGCTCTTTATAGTGACTTCCCTAGAAAGTAAAAACTTAAAAACTCAATCAAATCTTCAAAGAAAAATATATACAGTATGTACAATACTGGAGAAAAACAACAATTTCATGGAGCTGAAGCTGCCAGGTTACCTTCCCATCCATCTAAAATCTGAATAGTAGGATCATTACTTGCTTCTTGGCAAAATGATTCTTTTGAAAGCGACTGATGGTAGAGTCGTAGCCGATGTCCATTTACCAGAAAAGGAGAACCAGAACCATTGATGGTAACTAAAGTGACAGTGCCATTATCATGGACTTCCTTGATTTCATACGGTCCCAACCACCTTGTTTGCAACTTCCTAGGGAAATTCTGAAATCTGGAATCATAAAGAAGCGCCCAATCAACTTTCTGGAATGATTTCTTCTTGATATTCTTGTCATGCCACTTAACTCTCTGATGCTGAATAACAACTGTGCTCTGAAGGGAAAACAAGTGTGCTTCATATAACTCATTGAGTTGCTGTAAGCACTGCGTGTGTGCTTCCATAAGATGCAGTCCAATTTCTTGGGCCATTTTTAGAGTCTTGATCTCAAATTCAATTGGAAATATTGGTTCTTTACCAAAGACTAGGGGATAAGGAGAGTAGCCAATAATGTTACACCATGTTGTGCGATAGGCCCATAAGGCATTTGAAAGCTCGGCTGCCCAATTTTGACGGTTTGTCGAGACTGTTTTTGTTAAGATTGTCTCCAAGACTTTATTGGTATTTTCCACTTCTCCATTTGCTTGGGGGTGGTATGGGGAGGTAGCTCTATGTTTAATGTGATAATTGTGCAGACTGGCCGAGATTTTATGTGCTGTAAATTGTGACCCTCCATCCGTGATTACTTCCCTAGGTAATCCATAGTGTACAAATAGTTCAAAAATAAATTTAATGACTTCTTCCTCAATTGCGTTTGGAAAGGCTACTGCTTCTACCCACTTGGTCATATAGTCTGTTGCAACTAGTATATAAGCTTTTTGGTTTGATTTTGGGTTAAAGGGGCCAAAAAAATCTAGTGCCCATCTCTCAAAAGGTTCCACCACCACTTGTGGCTATAGGGGAATTTCATCAGCCTCGCCTGGTCGACCCATCCTATGACAGTTATCACAGGCCCGGACATACTTCTTTGCATCTTTAAATATCGAGGGCCAATAATAACCCATCTGCAAAACCTTATGCCCAGTCCTGCGGTCTACAGAGTGTCTGCCACAGGGATCATCGTGACACGCCTTCAAGACATCATGAATTTCATCTTCTCTGATACATATTCAGATCTAAATATCAGACCCTATGTGAAAAAGATATCCACCAATCCAGGTGAAACGTGCACTACGTTGGGAAATTAATTTCCTTTCTCTTGGTGACAGGTGTGCTGGAAATTTCCCAACTACTAGATAATTCACCACATCTGTGTACCAAGGTGTTACAACGAACAAATGTTCATCTATAAATTGGTCTTCGACTGTCAAAGAGTTATCTGTCTTGGGTATACAAGACAAAAAGTCTGCAACAAGATTTTCTCTTCCCGGTCAATCCTTAATCGTGATGTTGAATTCTTGCAACAACAACAACCACCGAGTAACCCATCCATTAGTAATTGGTTTATTGGATAAATATCTAATGGCAGAGTGATCAGTGTACAAAAACACTGAATAACCTGTTATGTAGTGTCGAAATTTATTAATAGCATGTATAACAACTAAAAATTCTTTTTCTGTTATTGTGTAATTTAATTCGGTAGGGGTAAGATTTTTGCTAATAAAGTAAATAACATAAGGCTTCTTGTATTCTTCTTGTCCAAGGAAAACACCTAAAGCGACATCTGATGCATCTGAAGAGATGTGAATTGGTAACTTCCAGTTTGGTTCTCTTAGCACCGGTGTTGTTGAAATTAACCTTTTAAGCTCCGCAAATGCAACATCACACTTATCAGACCACTAAAATTCCACATTACCAATTAAATCATGTAAATGTGCAACTATTCTTGAAACTTTTTCTATGAATCTGCAATAATATCCTGCACAACCAAGGAAACTATGTACCTCGGTCTGTGTACGGGGTGTAGGCAATTTAAGGATTACCTCTATCTTTGCTGGGTCTACCTTGATTCTATCTGTAGAAACATGGTGTCCTAGTACCACACCTTCAATAATCATCATATGACATTTCTCATGACTCAAAAATAGCCTAGTAGCAATGCATCATTCCAGTACCTTCTCCAGATTTCTTAAAGCCCGATCAAAGCTAATGCCATAAGGGGTAAAATCGTCCATGTAAACTTCGAGTCCCTCATTAATTAAATCAGAAAATATACTTAAAATATCTCTTTGGAATGTAGCTGGAGAATTACATAACCCAAAGGGAAAGACTTGATATGCGAAGGTACCCAAAGGATATGTAAATGTAGTTTTATCCTAGTCTTCCGGAGCAATCTGAATCTGATTATAACCGCTAAAGCCATCTAGGAAAGAGAAACACTACTTCCTTTCTAAAGTATCAAAGACATGATCTATAAAAGGTAGGGGAAAATGGTCCTTCTGGGTAGATTTATTGAGTTCTCTGTAGTCTACACAGATTCACCACTTACCATTCTTTTTAGGGACGATTACCAGTGGGGAGACCCACTGGCTGTTTGAAATAGGATATATAAAATCCACATCCAACAGTTTCTGTAATTCTTCTTTGACAATGTCCCTAAGATGAGGGTTTAATCTTCGTTGGGGCTATCGGATGGGCCAGGTATCTTTTTTGATATAGATATGATGTGTGCATAGTTGGGGATCGATGCCCTTAATGTCAAAATATTCCCAAGAAAAATCTTGTTGGTATTTTGAAAGGATCTGGATTAAGTTTTGATGTTGTTGGTCATTCATATTGGCGTTAATATTCAAAAATCTTCTTGGTGCGATTTCAACTGAAATGTTGTTATGGAAAACAGTAGTGAGAATGTGTTGATTAATCAATTCTTCCAAAGGATCTCCCCGTGCTTCATTATCTAAAATGACTTTTAGCATTTGACATGTTGGGTTACCTATAACAGTTGGGCTGTTAATGAAACTGCTGATCACATCATCTTCTAATTGGTTTGGATGGAGGATACAAGATAAGGTTCTTTATAGCACTTCCTCTAGCAATTGTCATGTTTCCTGTGCGACATCCTATGTATTCATCTGTTGTTGCTAGCCACGGTTGCCATAATATTAACGGGTGTCCATCTAGTCTACTTCTTGGGTTAATAAACAGGAAATCAACTGGGTATTTCCAAGAGTCGACTGAGACTACTATGTCTTGTAATGTGCCTTCCGGTTTAACCAATGATCTATTAGCCAATTATAACAAAGTTGAAGTTGGTTCGTAGGAGGTGATACCCAAGACATTACAGGTCTCAGTGGTTAGAATATTAATGGCTGCTCCCAAATCCACCAGTGTATTTGGGAAAGAGAAGCCCTGTATCTGAACCGTTACCACCGGATTTCCTAGGTCTGCATATTTGACTGGCTCCTGTTTGCTTAAAATAAGATCAAATAAGGTTCCTACCACATGAACAATTGATGGATTCTTAGTTTTCCTTCCGGGATTTTTCCCACATAATTCTTTAATTGTTTTCGCATAAATAAGAATATCTTGTGTAGCCTATAGGAGTGGGATTTTAACACATAGATTTTTTAGTTCCCTGACGATATCAAAGTTGGTATATACAACTGGTTTAGCTATCATTAGCCTTTCAAGGAACGAGGGAGAAGAAATTACGTCTTTACCAGGATTTTGTTGCTCGATTGCGTTTTCCCAATGTTCTACTTCTTCTGTTATAACCATAGTCGATGGGTTTATTGTTGGTTGTCTATCATTCTCGTTCTCCTGTTATTTATGAATGCTACTTTACTCAGGAGAAACTACATGCCTTGACCTTAACCGAAGCTCGTTTCATCCTACAGAGTTTGTTTCACATTCCAAATTCTTGACAATTTGCACGAGTTGGACTAGTCTGTTATTAGGATTCAGGTTGGGTTGAGCTGGTAGTTGGGGGCGTACTTGAGGTTGGGGATTTTGGGGCAATTGAAGTGGAGATTGTAAAGTGGGTTGAGCTTGAGGAACCATTCCCATAGGTTGATTGGTCAGTCTCGTGGGCCGCTGCCAGTTTTGAGTCTAATTGGGAGCTTGGGTAGTTGTGCTAGTCCACTGTGAAGGATAGAGACTATTATTTGAATTCTTCCAAAGCAGGGTAGAGTACTGTAGATTAAAGAGTGCTTGAACAATAATCTATGATTAACAAGAAATTGCCACAAATCCTTTGCATCTCATGAATTCATTAACCAAAGGCAACTTTTGATCTTCAAAATTTGTAAATATTACACAAGCAAGGTGATAAGAAATAATGGAAACAATAGAAAAACAATTTGGTATCACAACTTTCATGATTCTATAATGGAAAAAATTCCTACAACACATGCCCTCAGGCTTACAAATGAGCAACTCCACTGCTCCTCTAGATATCTCCTCTCTTGGATCATGAATCCAACCCACTCTACTCTTTTACCATGAAATATATATCACTATAGGTCCTTTCCAACTCACCAATTTGAACTCCAACCCCTTTCCCAAAACAGAAACAATTACAAACATAGAATGACACGTTTTAACTGATTTCCTGCTTTTCATGAAGCGAAATTATGAAAACTAGGCTTCAAAATTCCACTTGTAATTCTCAAACAATAACAACTGTGTAAAATATGAGAATAAATTTTGTATATAAGCTCATTCTAAAGAAAAACCTCTCTTAGTTTTTTGAAATTCATCTCCAGCTGGCCGGAATACATGTCGAAAAAACATGTATCAAACATGAAATCATGAAAACTGAAAAAATAGGGCTCAAAGATTCCTTCAAATACCCAATACGTGACACATGTGTGAAAAATTATAGAGGTTAATGTTCTTGGGTCCATGCTTGACAATAACATCCTTTGGATTTTGAAAATTCATCCTGGTTCACCCAAAAATCCTCCTGGAAGTCAACTGGTAAAAAATACCAGTTCAACAGTCTTAGAACAAAGTTTCCGCAACACATTTCGTAGTGCCTCTATAAATTCACATCGTCTGAGCTAGTTCGTAGCGCCAAAGGAAAATCAAGTATCCAAACCCTTCCTAACCTCCAAACAAGACAAAAAATCTCATGGAGTACCTGATGACCATGAGTTTGATGCTGGTAATTTTGAATTTGCACCAGGATGCTTGCAAACTATCTAATCCACAACCCTCTTCCTTAACTAGTTTGCAACGCCAGTTCACAGCACCAACTCAAATATAGCTTGCACACTTGAATGTATTTATAGTGACAAAGGGGATACTTTGAGTACAACCTGGATGTATGACATGTCAAGGAAATGATATAAAAAACCAAAGGTACGACTCATGAGAATTTTTACCTGTCATGATAACAATCTCATAGCTCAAATTTTAGACCAAGGCTATACATAGCCTTATTCATCCTGAAACCAAATCTAACTTATGATTACAAACTAAAGACTCAACACCTATGTCCTATAAACCTTATGACTCAAAGAACAAAACTAAGGTGAATTTTTTTGACCCATACAATCTTATGTGTTAACACAACATGAAGTGGTTCCTCCTCTAATATGAGCCTAAGGCAGTGCACTAGTTCATCCTTTTTTCAATATATAAGTTCATAATTATATTAATGAGGTTATAATATTTGGTTAAATTTGAGATATGCATATTTAAAATTTCATGCTTAATTGTTACGCTTATTATTTGTAGTTTCAAAATCCAACTCCACCCATCTCTCTTGTTTATACTTCAATGCCACATGTCAAAATGAATGTATGTAAATTAATAACTGAAAAAGAATGTAGTTTATGAATTTATGATATGTTTTTTCATAATGGCCAATAATATGATTAATGTCTTTGTGTATATGTATATGATTTACAAGAAATTAATGAAAGTTCCCTAAAATATTATCCTAATACAATTCGTCTTCATATTAGAACCAAATATCAATGGATATTAACTAGAATAAATTTCCGTAATAGACTCCGATTAATACCTAATGTGCCCCATGATCATTTTTTTTCGGAAAATTGTTATATGCTATGTTCTAATAGAGCAATGAATTCAAAGGTAAATGTGTTGGAAGATTGGTTGTTGTCATTGATGTCAACCCCAGTCATTGGTTTTGGACTGCAAGATTGATGAAGGTATTTGGACATGAAGGACAATGTACATGTAGACACACCACCCATGGATGGATAGTATACATCATGTTGTTTCTGGTGGTAGGTGGCATGTCACGTGGATCCTCATGGTTGAGGAGAAATGAACTTTTGAGGATGACAAAGTGAATTGAAGAAGGAAGTACAGGTCAGCCCTGAAGATAATTAAAGAAAATAATTACAAAATAAGAAAGTGTCAGGTCGGCTCGAATGTTAGAAGGAAGTGACATAAAAGGTATAAATACATATCATTATACATTCATTTTACACACACAAGTCAAATTTCAGAGGAAATCTGAAGTAAAGAAGGCTGGATTTCAAGGGAGGATGAAGTCTTTTGGTGATGTGTTCTAAGGTATGTTATTTACAGGTCATCTTACCATTTTCGCTATAATTTGTTTTTTGGAATGATTCAGATGGTGAAATTGATATGGTATTGAGAAGACATATATAGTTACCTGTGATAAAAATTTCATCTCTTTATTCTCTGTTTGGAGATACACTCTGTGGAAGATAGGGTTTTTTACTAGTCCCAAAGCTAGTCATAAACAAGTGTTCCGGGTAAACCAGTCATAAATTCTTCATAGAGAATCAAAATGAAGTGAGACTAATTTCATTGGAAATATTACAGGCTGCAGTTTCTTGTGTGCGAATTTCAAAATCCGATGTTAAATATTGAGCGCGGGGCATTCTTTACAAATTTGCTCTCCTAAATAAACCAAAATTGAATAAGGTCTACCATTCTCTCTATAACTTATTTTTGGGGAGGATTCAAGGAGTGAAACTTGGAGGAGTTCCAGAGAATACATTGAGTAATATTATCTATAGGATCAAAGTATTCCAAGAATTGAAGAATTGCAGAAGTTGAAGAAGTCTTAGGAAGCATTATCAGGTTCTATGTGATGGTTGGTTGATGGTGATGATTTAATGTAAAATTTTATTATCTCTCATATATTCTTGGGTGGAAGGAAGGTTCAAGGATGGAGAGGTCAACCCTCTCTTGATATTGGAGGATTGTATCTTCCTCTTGGAGGTTTATCCCTCCCTTTATATTTGGAAGTTGTAGCTACCTTTGGAAGTCATTACTTCCCTTGAACAATAACTATTGATTATTTCTCATATATTGTGCATGGTGTATTGTGGTGTATTGGTGTAACTCTTATACTATTGTTCATTTCTCATTGGATATAATTGAATGGTTTAAGTATAAGTTGGAAATTGTTTTAAATTGTACTTGATACTGGTTCACCCCCCTCTCAGTATCAACAAAATGGAGATGATATTTTGCAATGTTACTATGAAGCATCAATGGTGTGTGGTTGTTCCAATTGTAAAGGAATAAAGAAATATAGACAATGTATTGCAATGGGAATTATGGACATGATGGACTACCTATGAGGGTTGGAATTTTACCTCCTACCGTTGTTTCAAAGCCCATAGATCATGTAGAGTGCACATTGAATAATCCCTTCCTCAAAGTATAATCCAGGAAAAGATGAAGTCTAAGGAAACCATCCAAATATTTCAAATATTTCTTAGATTCCTCAGATGCTAAAGATTATTTATATTCCCTAGATTCCTTAGATCTAATATTGCAAATGGTGGCCAGTTCACTAGGAGGGAAAAACCTCTAAGAATACAAAACATTTCCAACCTTTTACCAATCAACCAATATCTTTGAAAGGTGTTGGTAATGAAAAACTTCCAAACATCTTGGTGCCACTATATAAAGAGTTATACAATAGATCCACATATGCTGCTTGGCCTACATCTAGGGAATTTCTTGCTATAGGATATATTTTTGCATATTGTTACTATAGTTTCATGATTTCCCCTTATAAAATCAAAATAGCAAACTTAGGCCTATATATCATGTCAAATGTGTGAGTTCTTCACAAGGGAGAGGTTACATTAATACCTTTTTTTGGACCTCATTATAGACACAATGATTATCACAAATTGGAATCATTCACATATTTTATGTCTAAGTATATCATGTGTTGGGAAACTTAAAGGAATATGTATGGGTGGATGGTCATGCACAAATACATGGGAACATTGCAGGATTTATTAACAACTCAAAAAAAAATGCATAAATGCAAACTATGTATTTATTGAGACAACTAATGACAAGGAAAATTTCATGTCTAATATTGCGAAATTATATGTTTATGTGGTTGTAATTCATAATTTGTTTTTGAAGATGAGTTGTTAATGGACTACAATTTTTTGAGGCCTATATCCATTAAAATTAAAGCAAGCAATTGGTCTTCCCTTGGAGGTCTGAAAAGAGACATAATAAGAAGGAAACAAAATGATTTGCAAACTTTTAAACTTTAAGAGTTTGTATTGATAAAATATTGAAAGACTCAAACTCAAAAACTAGGTATTGCATTGAATTGTAGAATTATAAATGCGATGTATGTTTGTTCCTATGGTATCCGTTATGACAATGATGATGATAGAATTGATCATGATAGTACCATTATTGTGTATTTTTAGGATTATACATGGGATGACAAACATGTTACTACTGCACCTCCTCCATTTCATTGCACTACTACTTCTTGGAAAGAGATATGGGCATATCGAAAATAAGTTCCCCAAGAAGAGTATAACATGTTTTTGAATATTCCTCCTTTACAATATCCACTTCCTAATTTTAATACTATTGTGTTGGAGTTACTTCACACACACCTAGGGTTTATTTTTCCTAAGGTTTTTCCTTGTTTATTAGTCATAATTAGTCATTATCCAGTCTCCTATATTTTAGGGGAGAATATTCTCTTTCAGTTGACACTTCAGTTTGACTAGTTGAGTTGATTTTAGATGCTGCATTGGTTTTGTCACCATGCAACATTGGGATCATCACCAGCTAATGTGCACTTTCTTTGGGATCATCATCAGACTGGTGCATTACCCTTGATTTCCTCAGTTAACTCCCCACTACTCTCTGTTCAGTCAGTTAACTAAAGACTAGTTGACTAGTTAACTCAACTAGGTGGCAGTTCACTCTCGTAACTGTCTGAGAGACTAGACTAGGTGGCGGTTCACTCCCATAATTGCTCGTGTGTGTCCAGATCACTCTAGACCACCACTATGGTGCATTAGTTACTCATGTAGCCTATATCTATTGTAAATTATTCACTCTTTGAGTGTGGAAATTGTTAATGAGAATTATTCCATTCTTTCTCTCCTTCTTCTTCCTTCTCCAATTCTCTCTGCAAATGTGTGTATTATTGTTTAGCTAGATATATTCTATGCAGGTTCAACACATTTACATGGTATCAGAGCTAACAAACTGCTAAGGAAAAGATACACCAAATTTGTTTTGCAGGTACACAAGATTGAAGACAACAAAAAGATGGATTATTCGCTAGAAATACTTCTCACGCCTCATAACTATTTGGAATGAAAGCCAAAATTTTTACTTATGCTTAGATGCAGAGGCTTGTACCAAATAACTATGGCAATGGAAGTAGAGCCTGATTCTGTCGAGAGAAAAATGACTTTCTCAATAGACAAGATATGGCCATAGGATGTATCCTCTATTTTATTTCTCCCGAAATTCTCCATCAAGTGTATGATGACTCACAAGAATTCATTCCAAATGATTTATGGAGCATATTGGAGGTTTTATTTGGGAATAAGTAAGAATGCATGCAAAATGTTGACAAGATAGAGAATGTAGAAAAGCCATTGGAAGATAAATCATCTCAGTTTGAAGAGCCTTCTACACAAGTATCTACATAAATTTGTATTCCATTAATTGAAGATGATTTCTACTCCATTTCAGATTTGTTTTCTGAAATTCATGTGGGATATATATGGAATTCATCTCATGAGTCACATGCAGATACTTTTCCATGCGCAATGCATGCATCTCAGGAGACAAAAAGGGAGCCACGCACATCAGACTCCATTATGATCTTTTCTGAGCACAATTTGTAGAAAAAAATTGGATATTTTCATTCCTCTTGGGAAAATATTTAATTTAAAAAAAAAAATCGTCCGAAACGGAGTCCGAGAACTGAAGTTATGATCGTTTCACAATCAACAAAATTTCAGCATTTTTCCGAAAACGACCGCACGGTTTTCAAAATTTCATCCAAACTTTATTTGGATATTATTCATTACAAGAAGAGAAAGTGGATATGTGTGGACATCTCAATGATGCATCTACTTCATCATATTCATGCAAACATCTACATCTTCAACAAAATCTTGAACGAGCACAAACTTGCATAGTTGCGGGGTCTTCTTGGAGTGAAGGACAAGGTTGCTTATCAACTTCCTTTTGTTCCTTCTCATTTTATTTTTGTATGCATTGTAATTTTATGGGGGGGTTTTACCATGAGGGTTTCCCTCTTTCCTCGTTTATTTTAGTGTATCTTTTGTATTTGGGTACCTAACATGGCCTCATTGCTGGGACCCATTCTTTATTTTCACCATAGTGATGTTCATGGGGGGTGTTGGAGTTACTTCACACACACCTAGGATTTATTTTTCCTAAGGTTTTTTCTTGTTTATTAGTCATAATTAGTCATTATCCAGTCTTCTATATTTTAGGGGAGAATATTCCATGTGGAGAATATTCTGTTTCAGTTGACACTTCAGTTTGACTAGTTGAGTTGAGTTTAGATGCTGCATTGGTTTTGTCACCATGCAACATTGGGATCATCACCAGATAATGCACACTTTCCTTGGGATCATCACCAAACTGGCGCATTACCCTTGATTTCCTCAGTTAACTCACTATTCTCTGTTCAGTCAGTTAACTGAAGACTAGTTGACTAGTTAACTCAACCAGGTGGCAGTTCACTCCCGTAATTGCCTGAGAGACTAGACTAGGTGGCGATTCACTCATGTAATTGTTGGTGTGTGTCCAGATCATGATAGACCACCACTATGGTGCATTAGTTTCTCATGTAGCCTATATATTTTGTAAATTATTCACTCTTTGAGTGTGGAAACAGTTAATGAGAATTCTTCCATTCTTTCTCTCCTTCTTCTTCCTTCTCCAATTCTCTCTACAAATGTGTGTATTATTGTTTAGCTAGATCTATTTTGTGAAGGTTCAACACATTTACATACTGTATCTAATATTGTTACTTCAAGTGGGACTAATAGAAACAAACAACACATGGTATGCAATGTGAATAATAATAGTAGAGATGA
Organism: Picea engelmannii; assembly: GCA_009831015.1. Taxonomy (NCBI): domain Eukaryota; kingdom Viridiplantae; phylum Streptophyta; class Pinopsida; order Pinales; family Pinaceae; genus Picea; species Picea engelmannii. Next base: position 33,914 of record ML779649.1, read on the forward strand.
GATCATACACAATACACACATTTTCAACAAAATGCTACATGATGCTTTTGAGAGGGACTATAATCATGTTGTTGGAGTACATGAAGAAGACATCGATAGAGGCATTTTAGACAATGGAATTGAACCAAAGAATTTAACACACACACACACACACACACACACACACAAACACCCCTTTTTACAATGGCCAATAACACAAAGTGCTCTAAGTTGACTATTGTTCTAATGCTTTATAATTTGAAAACAACATATCGATGGTCAAACAACGACTTTAAATATTTGTTAAGGTATAAATTGTGATGTGTATTATAGTATAATATGTGTTATGAGTTATTTAATCTTGTCAACTTGTTAATTGTTAGTTAGTTGCTAATGTTAGTTTGGATCAATTTCTTGCAAGACAAATTGTTTCCATCAACCAAATGTACTTTCTAGTACATGTAAAGATGCTAAAAAAATGTTGTCAAATTTGGGCATTGATCAGAAAATCCTTAGATACCAAATTATTCTTTAAACACACATTTTAACATCTAACTTGATTCAGAATAATTCTTGGTCATATTTGAAAGATTTTCATAACACATGTGGACCTTTTCCTATCCAAAACTTCATGAAATGATTATAACTTGCAAAATAATGAGATGACACAACAGAAAATAAAAGAACTCAATAAGACAATATTTGATGATGGAGTTCACCTTCAAACAATGAGACTTCTCTTCATTAATCTCAAATGTCAAAATTACAATGAAAATAGACTTACAAGGCCAAATTTGAAGTCACTCTTCAATTCTGTTGGTCAAACCCAAAAACAAAGCTTACCATTAAATTCTTCTCGAAATTCTGAGAAAAATGAGTATAATATTGACCATATTCTGAACTGGCTCAATTTCACCCCTTTGGCATGCAAAACAATGCATTAAAACTCTCAAACCAGGCTATTTGAACTAATATTTTCATAAACAACCTCTTAGCATAAAACATACCTCACCATCATGCTCCTATTGAGAAACTAAGAAAAATGAGTATAAACATGCCTATGTTTGGACATGGTGCTTCGTGGCATGTAAATCAAGACAAACTCATTATGCTTTATCTCCTTGGAACACATCCCAATGCACTATCCATACCCCACATCATACTCCATGCACTCCTGATACTCTGTGTCCTCCTCGAGATCAGTGCTAGGTCTTAAATAGGTCGTGGATCCGATCGTGGTTCGAACCCTTAGTTAACTAGACATCAAATTAAAATGGCCCCTATGGGAATCTCCACCAAATGTGGCGCCTTTGGCGTAGTGGTTAGGGCATTGGTATAATGGAAGGGAGGCCATATGGTTTAGTACACAGACTTCTCCTCTGTCGATGCTTTGTTATAACCACAAATTATATTTGGTTGGCATTGGTTTGTGTTCTGGTGGAATATATTTATGATCCCCCACGATTTTAGGTTATGGTTACATTGCAATATATATACCATGGGTTGGGGCTTAGCCCCCGAACTTTTTATTATCAATTCAAACTTAAAACAAACTCAAATAAATTATATTTTGTATGACTATTTATTCACAACCTTTGGTGTATTGGTAAGTCATTAGACTTGTAGGTGTGAGGTTCTCTGGTCAACCCAAATTGTTTAAATAAACCTTAATTGAAAAAGGCCAATGGGAGGATACCACATGACAACCTCTCATTGGTCCACTTGTGCTTGTATGCCATGTGTTGAAACCTAGTTTGTCCACTTGTGCTATACGATTGCCTTGTCACCTTGCCAAGTTAGTTGCACAATGTTCCATGTGGTGCTCTGTGGTGTTGCCATGTTAGCATCGTATGGTCTTGTATGGTTGTGCCATGTGTCACCCTTATAGTGGTTCCACGTGCCACCTCCCTCTTTGACTTTTTGACCTTGTTTGACCAAAAATTTTACTAGCCATATCTTTTGCATACGAACTCCGTTTGAGGCTATTTTTACGTCGTTGGAAATATATCACTGAACTCTACATAATGAGGTCCTTTTTAGAGAAAATTTGAGATGATCAAATTTCAAGCATTTCTAGATCCTCCTGGACCTCTTTGAGTGTTTTGGATCCTCTTGGATCACACCTTCCCATTGAATAACTTTTGGTCCTCCAAAAATATGAATATTTCAACAACTTAGTGATGATAACTCTCCCTCACTCTTCCACCTTACTGAAATGCTCTTATTTAGTAAATTAGTGATGATAATCTTCTTTCACTCTTCCACCTTGTTGAATATTCTAGGAATATTTCTTATCTTGGACTTGTTCACTTTGGATTGAATCTCCATCTTGGATCTTGGATCTTAGATACAGATGTCAATTTCCTTCTTGAACTTTCAAAATCGCAAGGAAACCAATCTAGATCATTATAATTTTGTCTACTTCTCTAGAATATGGCTTTGACTCTAGCTCCTGTCTACTAGTGCTAGTTTAAGTCTAGCTATGGTTTTGGCTCATTAATTCCTTCATTAGAAACGTCTTCTCACCGATTTTTTGATCCGCAATATGTAAATATGAATCATGTACTCAACATCCACTCCCATCTCCTTCTCTACTAAATATAGTCTATCTTGGCAATCATGAAACCAAGTCAAATGACGATCTATTCCTTTCCCATCTTGGACTCACTATTCTTGTACTATCGATGTATCTATAGGAGTCTCTGAATGAATTCCTTGTCCATTTCCTCTCTCTTTCCCTGAAAGTAAACCCAAACATGTTTTCCACAAACACCTGTACCGCTTGACTTGCTTTTGCTCAAGGTATATATCTATATGAACATGACATAACATCCTGGAGATGCTTATAACATACAAATTTACAAGTAATTACCTCTTATATTTACAAAGACTATTATTTCTTTACCAACTCTAGAAATATTTGCATTACTTCGATTCTCTTCCCGCTCTTGATCTACATGTTCCAACTTCCTACACTCTTCCATTCCTTCACCTTTGGTACTTAATAATAAGAATGTTAACTTAGAAAATTTGATCCATACACAATCCTTTAGTTGATAATAAGACATTTACTATTCTTTTCACTGTTGTCAAAAGGCTTTAGAACTCCCTACAATATTTCTGTCACTCTTGAAAATGTATAAAATGTGGCTATATAGAATTCCCTACAATATTCGTATCACTCTTGAAAATTCATAAAAGTGGCCATATAGAAATCCCTACAAGATTCCTCTCACTCTTGAAAATTCATAAAAGTGGCTAACAAGCCCTCTAATACAACAATATAAATATAAGTTATAAAGAATTTAAATATGCATACTATCTTGCAATTTTACAAATATACATATTTACAATATTTTTCCAAAATTAATCCTCTTTGATAGATGCATTTCTTCATGGAATCATCCTTCCTTTAGTACTGGAAGGAGTCTCACAGCTTCATGTCTCTCATAATGCCTCTAATGCTGATGCTAAATATGACATTGAATCTGATGCTGATTCCAAGAAACCATTATACCCAATTACAGGTCTTCCAAGTAACCTATATAACCTCTCCTTCGAACACCAAGCACTACTATTGTGTCTTGAGTAACTTCCCTTGAATACATAAGTACTTTTCCATCCTAGAATGCAACTGCATATCCTTCATCTTTGAAATTTGAAACTAAGAGTATGTTTACTTTCAAATATGGAACATACACCATATGTTCTATTCCCATAAATCCTCTTGACTCAAGCTGTAATCTTACATATCCAAACTCTGTTATTGCTTGTCTGGTGTTAGTTCCAGATCCTACATAGAAATCTATGTCAATATCTGAGAAAGTAAGGAATACCGATCTCATTCCATTCATGTGTTGAGATGAGCCACTGTCCATGAACCATACCTCGATGTCTTCATACATTATACTGTTAAGACCAACCATTAAGAAGTATTCTTTCTCGAGTCTTTCAACAAGACTATTAACTTCACTTCGGGTTGCTACCTGTTTTCTTGTAAGTGCCTTTACATCTTCCTAGTCCTTTTTTAGACATAAGTGTGGATAAAGTGTCCAACAATTCTCTATCTTATGTCCACTCTTACCACAATAAGATCATAATTTCTTGTTCCCATCTTGGAACCACAATCCCTTCTTGTCATTCTCCCTTTTCTTTTGTCATGAAAAATGACCTTTACTTTTAACCTTCTTCTTAGATGGATTTTCTTGCAAGGATTTGTTAGAAAAACAGGATTGCATAGCAATAAAATAAAACAAATGTGGAAATAAAACACATAAGATACACAATACAATAGAGACATAGATATATGTGGTTCATCGAGTGTGGGCTATGTCCACCAGAGAAATTGCTAGGTCCTTCCTTTTTATTATCGAACAAAATGAAGGGATACAACCTACAACATACCTGCTGTAAATTCATCTTCTTTCTCTCAAATTCTCCTCTCTCAGAATACAATATTCACATTAATACACAACCACAATACAATTCTCTCATAAAGAGGGTTGCCTTATTGGGAAAAAAACCCTAACATAATCTGTACCATCAAATCTCTGACTTAATGATGAAGGGTCAAGATTGACTATGAAATTACAATATACATTTACAAGGCAATTTTTCCTTTCGGGGCGAAGGGGGCTTCGCCCCCAAACCCTCGACAGGGGCCCGCGAGGGGGGGGG
>ML779649.1:41278-99317 GCA_009831015.1 Picea engelmannii
TCACTCATGTGTCCAAGCCTATGATTCCATAGTGCAGTATCCACTCCTATAGAAGCTAAAGAGATAGAAGTGTCAATATTACCATTACATAAATACAATGTACCTACCTTCTCTCATTTTTCTATCACCAGTGATCCTTTGGTGACCTTCCACGCCTTATCTATAAATATAGATAAACAACTTTCACTTGAAAATTGCCCTGTTGAAATTAAATTTTTCCTTATATCTAGTACACGTCTTACCTCTTTCAATAACCATTGGTTTCCATTCTTTTGTTTTATTTGTACCTTACCCATTCCAACAACTTTCCATGGTGCATCATCACCCAAATGAACCTATCCAAAATTACCTTGAACATAATCTCGAAAATGTTTCCTATGGGGTGTGGCATGAAATGAAGCCCCTGAATCTACTACCCAAGACTCAAAAATATTATCTACAGAAAGAATCGAAGCATCTTGTAACACATCACCTGTTACATTTTCTTCTTGATTTTTCTCTTGTTGTCCATCTCTTTGTTTCTTTGGAGCTCTACAGTCTTTCTTCAAATGTCATTTCTTCCTACAATTCCAACACTATATCTTTCCCAATATGGATTTGGATCCACCCTTCCTATAATTCCCACATTTCCCTGAGACCTTTCCTCTATCCTTTTGTCTTCCCCTGCTCTCCATGTTTAACGCCTTACCTGATGTCTCACTTGCGATTTTCCATCACATTTCCTCACTAATGATAACACCAACAACATCATCAAATTTTAAAGTATTTGAACCAGATACAAAGTTACTTACAACCATGACCAAGCCGTTCCATCTTTCTGGCAATGAACACAAGATAAGAAGAGCCCTGACCTCATCATCAAAGTCCACTTTTACAAATGTTAGCTGATTAGTAACCGTATTAAATTCATTTAAATGATATGCAACAGACCCACCTTCTGACATATTCATATTAAATAATCTCTTCATTATAAATACCTTATTAGACGCCGATGGTTTTTCATACAGTTTAGCCAATGCATCCATCAACTTTTTCATAGTATTTTCTTTCTAAATATTGAAATCCACCGATGCTGCTAGGCTCAGGCTTATTGTTCCTAGTGTCTTTCTGTTAAGAACCACCCATTCTTCATCCTTCATGGACATCGACTTCTTTGGTATTCCACCTAATGGTAGGAATAGATCCTTCTGATATAAATAATCTTCCATCTGCATCTTCCATAACTAGTAATTTTGGCTGTTAAATTTCTTGACCCTAAACTTTCCATCTTCCACTATGACTCCTACTCGAACCAGGAACCCTCTTTTCATGTGAGTTACCTTTCGATATGATACCAGTTGTTAGAAAAATAGGATCGTGAAGCAATAAAATAAAAAAAATGCGGAAATAAAACACAAAATATACACAATAAAATAGAGACACAGATATACGTGGTTCATCCAGTGTGGGCTATGTCCAGTAGAGAAATTTCCAAGTCCTTCCTTTTTATTATCCAACAAAATGAAGGGATACAACCTACAACACACCTGATGTAACTTCCTTTTCTTTCTCTCACAATATCCTCTCTCATAATACAATATTCACAATAATACACAACCACAATACAATTCCCTCATAAAAGAGGGTTTCCTTCTCGGGAAAAAAACCCTTACATAATCTCTACCATCAAATATTTGACTTAATGATGAACGATCAAGATTGACTATGGAATTAAAATTTACATTTACAACGAAAATTTTCCTTTGGGGGCTTCACCCCCAAACCCATGTCGGGGCCCGCTTTCCCCCGGACCCCACATGGGGGGGAATCCCCCTTGCAACCCCTCCACGTGGAGGGATGTACATTCTTCTGGGGTGTACATTATTCATGGGGTATAAGCATGACTGAAAACAAATACCTATGAATCAAGAAGATAATCAGGCTCAACAACCAACAAGATTGTCTTCTTCAACATTTTTCCATATCATGGTTGCTAGTTCCATAGGAAGCACATGGATACGTGAAACATAAATTTATACCAATCTTACTAATGGGAAATGTCTTCATTCCATCTTTAGAATGCACATCTCTTCCTGGAGATGTCTTGCATCTATTACTTTTCCCTAGGTTGGAAGGTAATACTAACTACTTATGAAGGACCTCTTCATTTGAATTTCTCCCTACTTCAACCGTCCTTGAGAATTCTCCATCTTGCCGGGGAGAAGAAGAATATGATGAATTATCTTCCTCAGTTATACCCTTTGGAGGAGATAGTCTCTCTTGCATTGAAGACTTTTCATTCTCTACTTTCCCAGCTTCATGGAATGGTGCCAACATCTTGTCCTTAGCCTCCAACTTTCTTTCCAATTCATGAAAAATACCTCCATGAAATTTTTCGTGACATATCAATCAATCTTGAAGCTTCTACTTGTCCTCCTCAAGAGATTTTAGTTGCATCCTTAATTCAAAATTCTCGTTCATAATCTGTCAGTTAATTTCTTTTTGGAGTCTTAACTTCATGAGAGCTTTACTTAAGTTTTTCTCCTCAACAAGAGATCTATGCTGGGAGCCTTCAAATATCTTTACCAACTTGAGTCTTGGACCTCGTCACATCAACTCACAAATACTTGTCAAAAATCATCTTTGATACCAACCTGATCCGAAAATCCTTAGATACCAAATTATTCTTTAAACACACATTTTAACATCTAACTTGATTTAGAATGATTCTTGATCATATTTTAAATATTTGCATAACACATGTGTACCTTTTCTTATCCAAAGCTTCATGAAATGATGATAACTTTCAAATGATTGATATGACATAATAGAAAATAAAATAACTCAATAAGACAAGGTTTGATAAGGGAGTTCACCTCTCCTAGGCTGCATCTTCGAGTCCCCTTCAAACAATGAGACTTCTCTTCATTAATCTCAAATGTCAAAATTACAATGAAAATAGACTTACAAAGCTAAATTTGAAGTCACTCTTCAATTTTGCTGCTCAAACCCAAAAACATAGTTTACCATTGACTTGTTCTCGAAATTTTGAGAAAAATGAGTATAATATTGACCATATTTTGAACTGGCTCAATTTCACTCCTTTTGGCATGCAAAAAAATGTGCTAAAACTCTCAAATAAGGCTATCTGAACTAATGTTTTCATAAACAACCTCTTAGCATAAAACAAACCTCAGTATCATTCTCCTCTCGAGAAACTGAGAAAAATGAGTATAAGCATGCCTATGTTTGGACTTGGTGCTTCGTGGCATGGAAATCATGACAAACTCATTATGCTTTCTCTCATTGGCATGCATCCCAATGCATTGTTTGTACTCTGCATCGTACTCTGTGGACTCCTTGTACTCTGTGTCCTCCTCAGGATTTGTGCCTAGTCTTAAATAGGCCACAAGCCCGACCGTGGTCTGAACCTTTAGTTAACCTCACATCAAATTAAAACGACCCCCATGGGAATCTCCGCCAAATGTGGCACCTTTGGCGTAGTGGTTAGGGCGTTGGTATATAAGTGGAGGGTAGGTCACAAGGTTGAGTCCGCAGACCTCTCCTCTGTGGGTGCTTTGTCATAACCACATACTATATTTGGTTGGCATTGGTTTGTGTTTCGGTGGAATATATTTATGAGCCCTCGTGATCGTAGGTTATGGTTACATTGCAATACATATACCATGGGATGCAACTTATCCCTTGACCTTTTTCCCACCAATTCAAACTTAAAACACACTTAAATAAATAATATGCTGTATGACTATTAAGTCACAAACTTTGGCGTTTTGGTAATTCATTAGACTTGTAGGTGTGAGGTCAAGGGTTCAACTCTAGTCGAACCATAATATTTTAATAAACCTTAATCGAAAAAGGCCAATGAGAGGCTACCACATGGCAACCTCTCATTGGTCCACTTGTGCTTGTATGCCACATGTCGAAACCTGGTTTGTCCACTTGTGTTGTATGGTTTCCTTGTCACCTTTCCTAGTCAGCTATACGATGTGCCACATGGTGCTCTATGGTGTTGCTACGTTAACATCGTATGGTCTTGTACGAACATTCTACGTTTCACCTCCCTCTTTGACTTTTTGACCTTATTTGACCAAAACTTTGTCTGGCCATATCTTTTGCATACGAACTCCATTTGAGGTAATTTTTGCACTGTTAGAAATCCATCGCCGAACTCTACACAATGAAGTCCTTTTAAAGAAAATTTGAGACGATCAAATTTCAAGCATTTTTGGATCCTCCTAGACCTCTTTGAGTGTTCCAAATCCTCCTGGATCAAATATTTATTACAAAGTACATCACACATATCCAAAATATTGTATATGATAGAAAGGGTGACACAAAGATAAGTTCGTGTGTCCAAAATGAAAAAAAAGTCACCACTGCTATGATGTAAATGGGATTTTTTTTTCCCAAAAAAAGCATTATGCCACTTTCCCATAAATCCATGATTTCAATGCATGTTTCATTATAAATATTTATTTGAATATATGGTTTGGTATGCAAAAAATAAGAGTGGGCAAAGTGTGCTTCACATTCCTATATATTGTAAGTAAGCACATAGAAAATACATAGCCTAATTTTTTTATATGTAAATGATGAAGTATAAGAGTTGGCTTAGTGACGCGTAAAGTGAATCCATTCTCTTTCCAACCTACAAATTACACAATTTGTCCCATTCTCGTAATAAATCATAACATCCCTCCTTGGATGGATGTGTGGGAAGAATATTTGACGTTGTCCCTTTTTATGCTTGGAAAGCATCAATTTAGAGAGTCCATGGACATTTATTTGGAACAATTGATAGAGGAGACATTGCTCTAGATGCATGATATTTCACACTACATACATGAATTTGCATTTAATGTACAATGTGATTTGCTAGAAAATCCATGAATTTCCAAGGTTGGGAGTATGCTCAAGTAAAATATTTCTTTTGGAATAGTGTAAAACATGTTACCAATTATATGTCAATGGGGTTCATCAATAATTGATGCATTATTTATATTTTTCTCACTTTTGTGGTTCAAGACTAATGTAAAAAGGATTATTCACTTGTACATGCCATGCTAAGGAAATTTGTTTAAGGTATTCTAAATATTTTCGTAAGTGTGTCTATGAAGGACATAGGTCGTTGTTGTAGCTAGACCATCATTTTTATCAATTGAAGAGAGATTTTAATGAACAAATCGAGGTAATACCCCCTCCCCATAGAATGATGCCAATAGTTTAGCTAAAGAAGATTGAATCTTGCATGAACTGATATTATAGGATATGTTCAATGAAGACATATATGAGATTGACGATGATCTAAATGAATTATAAATTCCTCTTGAGCACATGCCAAATGTTAGGATATTTAGACACTAAGGAGTTATTTAAGATCAACTTGGTCTAATATTGTGTCATTAGGTTAAAGTGTGTTTCTTTAGTATTCATTAATATGTATTGTAATACGACGATCATGATATGTTCCCGACATAGAGTGATTTGATGACTCATATTCTCCTTGATCATAATGGATACATTGATTCACGACTTAACACCCGATTGATCCATGATCTCTATTTAAAGAGCATGGAGGGTCGTTTGCCGATGATCGATTGTGAGAAAATCTCTGTAATATATTTTCTTTTGCATTAATAAATTGCCTCAAGTGGTCACATTGGCTGGGGCCATGGATGTTTTCCCATAGGGGTTTTACCACATAAAAAACCAGTGTGTTAATATTTGATCTCGTTGTGTGAGTGGTTACTGAAGGTGTTTTCCTATGTTGGAATACCTATGTTGTCAAACATGGTATCATAGCGCATTTGAAGACTAGCTCCCATTGTAGATCAATATCTTGAAGTCGTTTTACTGCATCTATGCTTTCTTCCATTTTTGTACATTTATGGGATGGGAGGACTCTTCCATTATGTCTGGAGTGCTCGTTTCAATTATGAACACTTTTAGTTTCACTCGAAAAGGTTTCTTTTTTCCCAAGATACGACCATTCCAGTCAGAGACGGAGGCATAAATATTTAATATGCCTTTTAATTTTTTTTATTACAGATATAATATTTTGGTTTTATATTTTTGTTTCCGGTCTGCATATGCTCTTTTCCCCACACTTTGTGTGATCTCGGTAATCATAAACATAGTGAATTTTTTTTTCATGTCTGTTTATTCTCTTTGTTGTGTGCTCTGTGCGATCTCAGTAAATTAGAAACAAAGGGAAAACTTGCATTTTTGGGTAAGCTAACCGAGATCTAACCCTTGTTGTTGTAGAGAAGCAATTTTTTTTTTGTGTGTGAATGCATGAAAATAAGTTTTTATTGAGCATGCACTCAAAGGCCATCTTCCACAACAATAACAACACCATCCCCAATCCTTGTTCTTAAGATTATAATGTGTTTTGCACTAGCTCACTTGGTTAAAAGTTGTTTTTATTAAGTAAGAGGTCTTGATTTCAAATCTCTTTTTTGTTACTTTGATTGAAAAAGTTCATGCATTTATTGTAAAGTGCATTTCACTTAATTATAAAAGTGAATCATTATTAAATAAATTTAATATTTTATTTTAAGTTATTTGTTTTGCATGCAACTTTCATTTATAAAGTAACCTCATCATAAAAGTGATTCTCACTTGTTTTATAAAAGTGGGTCACTTCATAAGTAACTTGTTTAAAAGTGAAGCTTATAGGAAAAGTTAGAAAATGAGGAGCATCACAATGTGGACCAAATTCTACATGCCACATGGCTCTTTGGTTACCGTTTATGTTTTTTTTCAAAAGGGAATAACTTTCACATCTGAAGCCATTTTTAGTACTATTTTTTTGAAACAACGTATTTTTTCGAGAGCTTTCCATCCAGACCATTAGTTTCGGATTTTAAATCCATATTGTCTGCATATTTAATATGGATTCTCCCAATGATCTTTTTCTTACCAACACCAACTACTTCTCATGGAAATTCCATATGGAGGATTTACTAAGAAGTAAAGGATTATACCAGATTACCTTGGGGAAAGAACTAGAACCCACTGATGATGAAGAAAAAGTCAAATGAGATAATAAGAGTCAAGAAGCATGTGGACTAATCATAAATTCCATCTCTCTTGATTGGAAATTTCACCTTCAAGGACTTGATGCCCCTAATGAAGCTTGGGAAAATCTTCAAGCTATGTTTGGTAAACACAATATTACTCAATCCCGCTAGTTAGAAAACTAGTTAATAAATTTAATTCCCAATGATTTTTCTTGCATTGAATATTATTCATGTAAGTTCAAAACACTTAGAATTTTATGTATACAATACAAGCTATATCTAAAGGGATACCGATGCATATATGTTATTCTTGGAAAACTTGGTAGTGGATATTCTATCTTTGTATCTACCTTTTATGCCACCAGAGAAGCTCTAGGGAGTGCTTATAAATAACCATATCTTGAGTATTTTTGTGATGCTTTGATTCAAGAGCAATATAAGCTTGTGAAACTTGGATTGATTAACACTGTAGGTACATCCAACAAATCCTTAGTGTCCCAATAGAAAGATAAATATAAGAATCCGAAGAAGCAACATCCTCACCATAACAACAAGAAAAACAAGGGTCCCAAACCCTCTCCACCAACTTCTACTCCTAATGGTGACAAAGGAGAAAAATCCAAAAGTAATAAGATTGAAAGACATTACAACTTTTGTGGGAAAGATGGTCAGGTGGATTCTAAATGTTTTAAAAAGATGGAATCCTTAGAAGCAACAATGAAGAAGAAAAACCAATATCGATTCTTCTTCTCATGGACACACACTTTTTGCTTATGGTTTCTCCTTCAATGTAACTTCTACTTCTTCTTCTGATGAGTGGCTCATTGATTCTAGAGAATCTTATCATATGGATAAGCATAAAGCCATCTTTTCTTCTCTAAATGAATGTAACACCAAGAAAATATTTGTTCATGATGATAAATCTCTTAGTGTTGTAGGGTCTGGAATAGTTTAGGTAGATAATGGTCATTTCAATGATGTATTATGTGTTGCAAGTATTTCATGTGAATTTCTATCAATGTATCAAATCACTCATTCAGGTGAAGGTAAAATCGTAGAGTTTTCACCTCACCAAGTTGTAATCAAGGATTTAAAATATCCTAAGCATGTCTTAGCAACTGGAATTGTTGATGATAGTACCATGTTGTAAAGGTTTGACAACTTTGGGTTATCATCTTTTCCATAATTTTTTGTTGCTCATAGCGATGAATTGAGCAAACTTTGGCATGAACGGTCATCTAAACTATCGCTCATTGCAACAACTATGTAATCGCCACATGGTGACTAGTATTCCCCTCATTTCTTGTAAAGATGGTGTTTGTTTTGATTGTGTTCTTGACAAACATCATTGGGACAATTTTGAAAAATGTGCCTCCTGGAATGCCTCGACCCATTTGCAACTTTTTAACAATGATTTGTGTGGTTCGCTTTCTTCTCCTTCTTTCTATGGGTGCAAGTATTTCTTAACTTTCATTGATGACTTCTCCATATGCACTTGGGTTTACTTCTTAAAAATTAAGAACAAATATTTTGACAAGTTTTTGGCCTACAAGGCCCTTGTAGAAAAACAATATGGACACCAACTTCAAAGATTAAGAACATATAATGGAGGTGAATATGTGAGTAATAAATTTACAAGTTACTACACTACACATGGACTTCAGATGAAACATACTATTCCATATACAACACAACAAAATGGTGATGTTGAGAGAAAGAATCGTACATTAAAATAAATTTCTAATTATATGATCCAATCTAAAGGATTAAGTCTTCATTATTGGGAAGAAAACATCAATTGTGCAAATTACATAGTAAATCACACTCCCATAAAGGCTATAAAAAATATAACACCAAAGGAAGCATGGAGTAAAATTAAGCAAGATGTAAGCCACTTCATTATATTTGGCATTGTAGTATGGGCTCACATTCCTGATGAGAAAAAGGAAAGCTTTATAGCCTAAAAGTGAGAAGTGCATTTTTTTTTGGATATTTCAAAGATCTCAAAGGTTGCATAATTCTTCAACCTCATTCGAATGAAATTATTATTATAAGAGATGTTAAATTTGATGAAAATATCTTGGCTTGCAAGCATAATTCAACATTTGTGCCTTCTTCGGCCTGCAAGCCATATTCAAATTTTGTGGCATATTCTGTTCCTATTATGGTTTCTTCTTCTTTAAATGATGATAGTGAGGATGAAAATCCACTTCCACCTACTCACCTTCCTATAGATGATTCCATTGAACATGAATCCACACCAACACCACCGCTTCCCAGATGGGTTCGTTCAACACGACAATCATCTGGTGATCTTGCTAGTGATTTGTCAGATCATCGTCATACATGTTCAAAGCTCCAACGAGCCTCTTCTCTTTTGGCTCAAGTTTCATAGAATCATGATCCATAAACATTTCCAAAATATTCAGGTCATCCAGATTGGGACACAACAATGAATGAAGAGTATCTCTCTTTAATGGTGAACAATACTTGGTATCTTGTACCTCTTTCGAAAGAAAGAAAACTTGTCATATGTAAATGGGTGTACAAAAGAAAGTATGCATCAGATGGAAGTTTTGAAAGACAAAAGGCCTAGTTATTTTCCAAAGGGTGTTTTTAAGTTGAAGGCATTGACTATAATGAAACCTTTTCCCCCATAGTAAAAATCAATTCCATACGCCTTGATATAGCCCTTGCTACCTCACATAAATGGGAGGTCCATCCAATGGATGCTAAATCTACCTTCTTGAATGGGGATTTGCAAGAAGAAATATACATGGAACAACCTCCTAGATATGTCCAGAATGTCTCCAACCTTGTTTGTTGCCTTAAGAAATATTTTTATGGTCTTAAGAAAGATCCTTGATCTTGGTATGCCAAAATTGACAACTTTCTTCTTGACACCGACTTTTCTAGATGTCATATGGATCCTAATGTCTATACTAAGAAAGTAGGAAGCTATCTCATAATACTTGTTCTTTATGTTGATGACCTTATCTTCACTGGTAGTGACCTTAAAATTTTAAACCATGTGAAATCTAGCCTTAAAAATAAATTTGAAATGACAGAATTAGACTGTTTGCATTATTTCCTTGGCCTCCAAGTATTGCAAACCAAGGAAGGGATCTTTCTTTCCCAGTCTAAGTATTCTTGTAACCTTCTTCACCACTTTCACATGGATTATTCTAAAACAACCCCTTCTCCTTTCCATTCTGGAGTCAAACTTGCTGCCACTTTTACTTCTTCCGAAGTTGATGCCACCTTGTACCATGAGTGAGTTGGTAGCCTATTGTATTTGACTCATACCCGTCCTGATATTTCCTTTGTTTTTGGTCTTGTTGTCTAGTATATGCAAACACCCCCTAAAGGCCATTGGAAAGTAGCTAAAAGAATACTCCGGTATGTCCGAGGTATAGTTTAGTTTGGGATACATTACAGTTCATGGGGGACTCCTTTGTTGGTTGGTTTCACTGATTTATATTGGGTCGGTGACCTTGATGATCGAAATTCTACTGCAGGTTATGTTTTCAACCTTGGTTCTAGACATGTCAATTGGGATTGTATAAAACAACATGATCTTTCTCTTTCTTCAATAGAAGCAAAGTACCGAGAAATGGTTAATGCAATTCAAGACACCTTGTGGCTTCGAAAGATCCTTTCCGAGTTTGGGTTTGGATTCCAACAGTAGCTTCTGAGCACCCTCTTGTGTGAAAATTAGAGTGCCATCAAGTTTTCCAAAGATCCAATTCAACATCAGTACAACAAACACATCGAGCTACACATGCACTTCATAAAAAATCTCATTCATGATCGATATATTCAAGTGCTCGATTTCCCTACAGAAGATAAAGTTGTAGACATTTTCACAAAGTCTCTTACAAAAGTGAAGTTTTCCAAACTTCGATTTATGTTAGGAGTTCAGGAAGTTTTCATTAAGGGGGGATATGCTCTAATGTCTCCTTCCTTCTCCTATTGTTTCATGTTTTCAAATCCTTCAATCCTATCCCAATTTGTTATTAATGTTGATTAAAGTTGGTTGTCATTGATGTCAACCCTTGAAGAAAGCCCCATGGCACAAGGTTTGGGTAATGGACCCAATATTTTTTGATGTAAAGATGACTCATTATTGTCTTGTCATGGTTGATAAGAAGTAAAAATGGATGAACTCCAAAGTGGTACCATTATATTGAAATCCCTCACGGAAAGACGCTTTGCGGAGTGAGAGAACCCATGCTTATTTTAGGAATAATGAGATGAAGGACAATGAATTTGTGATTGAAACTAACCTAGATGGATAGTTCTTGTCATGCCGTTTTTGGTGGTATGTGGAACATCACATAACTCTTCATGGTTAGGGAGTTATGACCATATGAAGTTGGAGAACCCTCATGAGTCTTATAGAAGCCCCCAAGAGTCAAAGTGCTTTGCAAAAAGAAATTATTTTAAATGAAGAAGCCCTAAAATAAGGAAAGTGTAAGGCTACATGAATATATAAATAAGAGACAAAGCTCACTCATAAAAACACACTTGTACATATTGTATATCTATTTTCTTGTGTAAAGCTTCTTGTAAATACTTGTGGATACATCTGAAGTGGCGAACGTTTGAGGTAGCACGAAGGGTTGACGGAAAAAATCTCGGATTCAAAGAAAAAACTATTTTTTGAGGCGTACGTGGGCTGTCTGTGTATAGGGTGAGTACACGTACGCGGGCTGGTTGCGTATATTGTGCGTACGTACACGAGCTGGTTGTGTATAGGGTGCGTACACGTATGCGGGCTGTCTGTGTATAGGGTGAGTATGTACGTGGGCTGGCTATGTATAGGGTGAGTACATGTTGATAAAGCCATGAAACTTGAGAAGATGAAGGTGCAGAGGTTATATATTCTAAGATCAAGATCCCAAGAAGGTCTAGAGTGCTCAGATACATCAAATCCATCCATTGGTTCAAAAGGCATGTCTTATTTCTATGAATAGTTGGATTTTGATGTATGCATGAGGAATGGCAATGGATATTTGAGGATTCTCCCTAGAGAGACTAATTTCTACATGGGATCTTCTGTATAAGTCAGATCTACAGAAATACAGTGCTGATATATTTATCATTGATACTTCTTGTTGAGGCACATCTTGTATTTCTTGGCATATGGCTAAGAGTTTTTATGGTACATGGTTGAGATCTTGTATTTATTGATGTATTGAGAATTTTAATATCAGAAAGGGGTTGATGACTAAGATCATGTGAGGAATATTATACTTATTCATGATTACACATACCTATATGGCACATGACTAGAGAGAGACATACTTGCCTTGAGTAGAGGTTATGTATGAGGATGCATGCATAGGGTACAGTTATAGTCTGGATACAGTGACAGCTTACATATCTGTGTGAAAGAAGTTATAGAGGGTCATAAGTTTTCAAGTGAAAGGAAGCCCTAGTTTAAGAAGGAATACACAGGCTGCATAACAGATAGGGCATGTACATATGTAGGCTGCATAACAGATAGGGAGTGTACACATGCAAGCTGCATCACTACAGGTCATTGGTACATGTTATTACAATTGTGCAACAATATATCTCACACTGACAGATTGATAGTGGTTCCATCATTCTACTTATAATTTAGGGCAGTTGGAAGGGGTAAGGACAGGTGGTTGTAGCCACCTTTTGGTTGTAGCTAGAGAACTTAGGGGGTTGTAGCCTCGTTCTGGTTGTAGCCAGATAATTGGGGAGTTGGAGCTTCCCTCAGGTTATAGCCTGAGAAACTAGGGGGTTGGAGCCTCCTTCTAGTTGCAGCTAGAAAACAAAGGAAGTTGGTGCTTCCAATGAATGTAATTCTTCAAGACATATAAGAAAAATAATTATGTGGTTTTCTCCCGATTTGGGTTTCCACATAAAACACTAATGTACTGTGTATGTGTGTGATTGTTCATTTCTTATTGCTCATTATTGGATAATAATTCTACATTGATATAACACTTGGATTATTTGGAGAAAAAGGATTATAATTATGCTACTACTGATTCACCCCCCCTCTCAGTAATCCAACAATTGGTATCAGAGCGGGTTCCTTCAAAAATCAGTTTAACCACTGAAAGGTAGATCATGGAGAGTACCAACTCATATAAAAATGGAATACCACACTTTGATGGAAAAAAATATGTTTTTTGGAGCATGAGGATGAAGACATATATACAGGCACAGGGGTTTGAAATTTGATAATCAATTGTAGATGGATACACAGTACCAACAGTTCCACCAACAAATGACAAAGCAGTGAAACTTGGTCAGAATAATTCCAAAGCTACAAATTCACTTTTGAATGGTCTCAGTGAAACAATATTCACCAAAGTTGCACATTGTAAATCTGCTAAAGATATTTGGGACAAGCTTCAAAATATTTATGAAGGAGATACAAAAGTAAAAGAAGAAAAACTTCAAACTTATAGAGGTCAGTTTGAACAACTAAAAATGAAGGAAGATGAGAATATTGCAACCTACTTCTTAAGAGTTGACGAAACAATGAATGCAATCATAGGAATGGGAGAAGAAATCGAAGAATCTGTAATTGTTCAAAATGTACTAAGATCTCTTCCTATGAGATTCAACCCTAAGATATCAACACTAGAAGAAAGATTGGATCTAAACTGAATAAGCATGGACGAACTGCATGGAATCTTCACAATATATGAAATGAGAACTGAACAGGAAAATCCAGATGTAAAAGAAGCAGCCTTCAAAGCATCCAAAAGATCGAAGCAAAAGAAAAAGGAACAAGAAGAATATAGCAACAACAACGACATCTCAGAAGATGATGAAGAAGTGGCCAACTTCATCAAAAGACTAAACAAGGGAACCAATGGTAGGTATATAGGTAAGCTTCCTTTAATTTGTTTTAATTGTGATGGTATTGGTCATTTTGCTAACAAATGTCCTCATAAGAAAAAGATAAATGATGAAGGTTACTTAAAAGGAAAACACACATATAAAGACAAAAGAACTACAAAGAAATATTTCAAGAAAATCTTATGCATCAAAGAAGACATCTCATCATCAGATGAAGATGAAATCAGTGACAGTGAGACAAGAAGAGTTCTATTCATGGCAGTAAAATATTCTGACAAAGAAGACTCTGAAGAAGAATATGAAGAAACTGAAGAAGGATATGAAGAAATCGAATATGAAATTGAAGAGGCAGAAGTTGACTATTGAGAAGAATTAATGTGTTCCATAGAAGTTATCAGAAGAGAAAAGGAGAAAAACAAGAAACTACAAGCAAAACTAGATAAGAAAAATGACACTCGAGAACTAGAACAAATGATCACAAGATTGAAGGTTCAAATAGAAGAAGATAAAAGAATTGAAGAAGCACTCAAAGAACAACTATAAGAAAAGGACGATAAAGGATATTCAAAAGAAAATTATGCAGAATAGCTCAAAATTTCTGGATGACATTATCAACAGTAAAAAATCTCATCTTGACAAGTCTGGACTTGGATACTATTTTTCCTGAGTTTATACTAAGGCTATAAGTATAATGTTAGGCATCAGGAAATGAGGAAAAAGTTTCAATGTTTGCCTTTTTCCACATAAATAGCAGAGAAAATTTCTTTAAAACAAATTAATACTAAAACATCTCAGAGGCTATTTCTTGTACCTGAGTTAAAATCAAAATGTAGAATTAATGGAAAGGAAAACATAAAGATGCTAATCAAAGAAAGGCATCAAAGCTGAAGAATCTTACTTTGTAACAGAAGAAGAAAGTGATTGATGTAATCTTCAATGAAGTATAAAATATAGTATCTAATTAACATGCAGGTCTTGTATTAACTAATAGTGAATACAAAGGAAAATCCGTTTGTTAATAGATCACTAAATATAACATAACCACGGTAGAGGTTGTACTAAATTGTGATTTGCATTCATCAAAGAAAATATATGAAAGTATGTTGAAATATGAAAAGACAAAGAACACATAACTCAGAATAGACGAGATGTAGAATCTCTGGCCTGCATTTGTATTAATTCTCAGTGAAGAGAGTCTTCTCCTTTACAATAGACAAAAAGAAGCCTTTGTTTCTTTCACGAAATGCATATTTATAATAGATTAAAACATTTCAAATTCTATCATTCTAATAGTTTCGGTTACAAATGAAAATATGAAACGCTTCACTTAGTTGTCCTTTGTCTTCCTTCATGCTGGTAGGGCATTTTCCTTTCTTTGTCCTCTAGCTCCAAAATAGGATGGAATACGCAACTGTATTACTGGCCTCCAGAAGTCTTCCCTTTCCCCCGTTCAATACAATTTACACACTTTTCTATCAACTGGGATATCAACTTGGGAATTTCAGTTTGGTCATTTGCTTCGAAAGTGTAGCACTTCCTCTCCAACCGTGGCAATCTTTCTCCTATTTGCATGTCTTCTAAAATGATAGATAATAACTATAGGTTTGGTTTTATCAACCATGTGTCTATTTGGGAAATATCGACTTGATTTATCCGAGATAGTTCAACTTGGTCCCTTTCCACATTTTCCTTGACATCTAGCAGATGTTTAACTATGTTAATCTTGCCCAACGTTCCAGAGATATTCTCCTTATCGAGATCTAGCAATTTTTTATTTATTAGGAAAAATGTTTCTTCACAAGAGTCTCTCACCTCTTTAGTCATTTTTCTGTTCTTTGATAGATTGTGTTCCCATGCTTTTAACAAGATGTTTCCTCTGGTTTGTTCTCAAATGGATAATCTGGAAGCGATGACCATTTCCTCTTTCGCCATTGCTATAATAGCCTCCTGGGAAGTACTTTGAGCCACCTTAGCTTCTCTTTCTTTTAAGGTAATGTTGTCTAAGGATTGATCTATCAACTGAAAATGTTCCTGGATGATTTCTAATTTAGTAAGTAGACTCTTTTGGGTTGCTTCTATCTTCTTTCATATTTCTGTGGCTTGAGTTCGAAATACCTTTATATCTATGACCTAGATTTCAGCAGAATTTAATTTAAATTGTAGTTGTTTTATTAACTCCTCCTGTTGACTTACTTGTGCTTGACTCGTATGAGTCGACTGTTGCATTTTCTCAAGATTAGATTTGAGCTGTTCGATTTCGCTGTTGGTCGAGTGCTCTATTTTGTTCAAAGTATTTGTATGCCTAATTCCCGACGTTCGCCTCTACAACTGCTATCTGAGTCTGTAATTTGGTAATCAACAGGTCCCTTTGTTTCAATCATTCCTTCAAGGTTGCAACTAAATATTGGTTGGCTGTTGCATAAGCCCCCAATGTTCCTGCTATCTCATCGGCGAATTCTTCTTCTTGTAAGGCTTCTCCATCCGTTAATATTCTATACATTTTAGCTGCTACACCTGCTTTTTGGTAGGTTTCTCGCTTCACGACAACCTTCCTTTTCTTGCTAAAAACGAATTCGCTAGGAGGCAATTCTTCTATAGAGATAGGTGTTAAATCCTCTTTAGATATTATTCCTGCATTGGGGTTCCCCTTTGTAAATTGTAAGAGCGCGACAAATGGAGTGGGACTGTCGATTTCTTTGGATGCTTGTTTCATGATAGCATCTGTGGTTGTTTCATTTGATGGAGACAAGGGTGTGTCTCCTACCCCTTTTGAAGGGGCCTCTGTTTGATCCTTGACCTGTTTAACTGGTGTATTTGTCTCTGGGAGTTTTTCCTCTTGGCTTGGGATCTCGGTTTCCTGTTTCGAGGTCTCAGTTTCCTCCATGTTCTCCTAAATTTTTTGTTTGCCAGGATTTGTATTCATTGAACCTTGGGCTTGTATTTGTTGTGTACCTAGAGGTTTTGAGTTTTTTCCTTGCAAAAATTTGGGAAGGCCACTTCTTCGGTGTTCCTGGAATTTGTAGAAATCAACCATCTCTTCGGGCAACAGAGCTTGAACTCGACTTAAGACTTCTGAGTAGGATCTCGCTCCTCGGAACATTTCGTCATGGGGGGAATCTTCATGATCATATATTTTTAGACCACAACTTGCCATATGGTTACCCACGACCCTATGAGGATCGTGTTTCTTAAATTCAATGTCTACTAGTTTCATTTTCTCTAAGGCCTTGACCTCTACTTTGGAATGGCCTAAATCTAATAAAGAATATGTACCAATGTGTATGGGAAAAGACGACCATACCTTTTTCTGAACTCCTTTGAGTTCTTTGCTTATCCCGCCGAGCACAGTTTGCCTGGCGATTTCTCGACATACTAGCTTGTCTGGTAAACATAGCGGTAGGGCATAAGGGGGAACAGAGCAGCCAACAACCCTAATATACGAGAACTGCTCTTCCAGGTACCAATCTTCCACGTTGTTTAATTTTGTCACGAATTTATCTGAAATCTTGGGAGGTGGATGGTCATAGATAACAACATGCATTTGTACCATTACACAGTTTAAAATCTCATAGACGAAGTCCTTGGCCTTATCTTCCCAGAGTTTGGAGTGGTACACATGAATAGGCTCTGCATTATTTGGAGTCCAGCTCCAGCTCATTAATGGAAAAGGTGTCATGAAGCAAATGACATCCATAATGTACGTAGACATGAAAAATGAAGCTGCTTTCCTGCTCGCCTTTTGTGCTTGATATTTTGTAACTTGTTTGGCCAGATTGTATGACAACAATTTATCCTAGTCGAAAGAGTACCCCTCTACTACTGTGTGGATAAGCGGTACCCATGTGAGCAAAAAATGTGCAGTATTCTCTCTCCCATAAAGCTTGCATACATCATCGCTACATACATAAATTGTGGCTATAAAGAAGGGATTGTGTATATACCATGAGTGTCTACCCTAAACTTTTCAGGGCGTGAGCATCAATATTTGATTAGGTCGGATAATCTTTTTCCAAATTGCTTGCATTCTTTCTTTTTGAAACCCTCTAAGAATTTGGAATTGTAAGTAAAATTGGGCATGGGGGACAATTTGTACATCGCCTACAGATGCTCCGGCCTAAATGTCCCAACAACCACCTTCTGCGCATTAAATATTGTCCTAGTTGGGACTTCTACGTGGTCCAACTCCTATTTATCCATATCACAATAGGGGAAAAGTCGTGGCCTTCTTGCTACCTTTTGTAATTCCGACTAAGAGACCACTTTGTATTTGATATACAAGTCATCTTTCTTGTTGTCGCTCGAGTCATTTGGGTAGTTTATCAACTCATATTGCAAGATGTTGAAAACCTGTGTCCATGTTTTGACTGTGTCAATGTTTCTAGGCGAGGTATAAAAAATGATATCCAAATTCTGACCTGAACTTTCACCAGCTGTTTTGGGATTTTTCCGTGGAGCCATGATATAAAATCTTGAGATTATATTTCTTGTCATAGAGGATGCAAATACAAACAATGGTTATATCGCTAAACTCACTATGTGAAACTAGAATGAAATTCAAATAATGACGGAAATTCTTTTGCTTAGAGTACTCGATTCTGTGCGGGTCCTTGCTGACACAACGTTTAATTATTTTAATAGAAAGATTTTGAAATGAATCAAGATCTTACTTTCAATCATTTCCCTAATTAGCTTATAAATGCCATAAATGTTTGATATTTCGTGACTTGGGACGATCATAGAAACATTTAATTCTTTACCCGTAAGCTCCATAGGTTTAAAGTTGTTCAAGAGATTAATTAATCCAGTTTAATCCTTGAATTAATCACAATTAGTCCTTAATCCTTTTTCGACGTTCATAGTCTCAGACGATTTTATTCTTAGTCTTGGGCCATGGACCCCAAATTTGTGTTATTGCGATTTGGTTAATTAACCTTGATCAAACTTTAGTTCTTAATTGATCGTGATTAGTTTATAAACCTCGCGACCTCAGGTATTAGGATTACAAAGGTGTTGTTGTAAGGTAAAACCGCCAAGTTGTGAAACCACGATAATTAACTAACATTAATTATTGTTAGTCTTGTAATTAACCAGGTTTATCTTAAGTCGCTTTCGCAACTTTGTACATCGGACACTCGAAGGTCGATCGAGGCATGATTCCCGAATCGTGAAATTGCGATGCATTAAAATAGTGATAATCACTGCTCAATGTTGCGATGATCATGATTAAAGTTAACCCGACTTCTCTATTTCACATGTCGAGACATTGGGAGCTTTCATAGGTATAACCGTTAGATATGCGAAATCCCGAAATCCAATATTTGAGGTTTATGGTTATCATTCTTGTTACTTGAAAGAATGAGTGGCTTCAACCTTTTGGTAACTGGAGCATTAAAAAAAATACATGTGTTCCAACATAGGCTCCATCTAGGGATATCGTCTCCCTGTGGGACGAGAAGAACAATAGACCACGTGCCTTTATTGGGTAAATGGAGTCATTACTTTGTTTTTGTGAAACGTTTTCAGAAAGAGGGTACTGAGAGAATCTGAGGTTTCATCTTTATCTCTGAAAGCTTTAAAAAACTTAATTGTTTACTAATCTCAATTTTAGGTTCTTCAATGACTTCCTCTTCCTTAAAACCGACTTCAGATCTGCTTAAGATAATCAAAACAACCTTAGGATTTCTAACAGGTTCTGTCGATCTTTCTTGCATCAAGCCAAAGTAATTTCGGTGTTTTTCAATCAGGGAGTCCTGCGTGAACTTGGGATGTAGATCTAGTCCAAAAGAAAACTGGTTACCAGAGTACAATATAATTCATGTATAACAACCTTACAGATATCTTAGACATTGCTTCACTGCTAGCGAGCCTGTTCAGTACCCCGATGAAGTTATCTGATTCCCTTATTGAATTTCCTTTCACCACTTTAGTTTGTAACTTTGCATTTAAATGCCGAGATGAGGGCAATCATTTAATGAATTTCCTTTCATCATCTCTTTTTGGACTAGATGGGGGAAATCATTTGTGAATTTCCTTTCACCATCTGTCTTATACTTTCTTTTTATAACATGAAGTGGGGGCAATCAATTTGTATAAAGAATACTAGGGGAAGTATATGTTAATAATTTTGGCAACAAAGGTCTGTTAACTCACTTTGATTACTCTGGACAAGTCTTATTTTGACCTTCAAAACATCTTAGTCTGTAGGAATCTTATGGGGGATTTTTTATTTTTTTTCTAGGGGCCTTCTTTTGAGCAAGATTAATCATTTAAGACATGTTAAAAAACTAAGAGAGTTAGGATTAGCCTATACATACTTTTGTTCAGTAGGAGCTCGAGGAGCCATGAGGACTTTCCCTTTTTCTAAAGATTCATTTGTCAGCTTTCAGAGGTAAAGTGTGACCCCTCCTTCCTCTGTGGAGGCTATGGGGAGGCATCTGGAGTCAAGGGGAATAATACCAAAGATTTGAATAGGGTGACAAAGGGGTTTCAGATTTCATAAACATGGTTCTTATAACGTAAACCCGACTCTTGAAAAATGTTTTCTGTGTTCACTTTATTTCTTCTCTTTCCTTTTATTTTAATTTTATCCAGATGATCTCTTTTGTGATTTAATTTGACAATTCGTTCTTTTGATAATACATCTAGCGAGTATCTTTATACATACAAGACTGTTGTTGTGCTAGGTGATATTCTTTGGAAATATAAATAATTCAAAGACTCATGCCTTTGATTCGCCATTTCGCTCTCATCTAATTAAATTATTTGTTTATCACATGTTTCGGGATAACCAGTATTTCTGATATATGACCACTTGTTTGTCTCCTTCGTAATGTTTGAGCTATCGACAACGATCCTACGTAAAAACAACATGAAGAGTGTTAGGGTTTTATGAGTCACAACGTTCGATGAGTAAATTATTTAAAATCACTAACCTGTTTTATTTGCAGTGGAAGTAAGACTTGCTTAAAACTGTGAAGAACATAAAACACAAACTGATATATACAATGGGATTTTGGAAATCGTTTATTGCATATAGTGCTTAAGATAATGCCTGTTGATAGGGGTGTTGAGAATTTTACCATCCAAATTTTCTAGCAGAAATGAGTTCTTCCCTTCGGAGGCTGCAACTTTGAATGGTCCATACCAGATATGATTGAATTTTCCATGTTAGGCCAAGTCTTCTCTCCTAGCGTCCCATTTCAAAACTAGGTCACCAGGGAGGAATTCCCTATCTTTATCCTTATGATCAAAAATGGCTTTCATGTTGTCTTGATATTTCTGAAGTTTTTCATCCACTTCATCCCTATTTTGCTGAACTTCGATCAGTTGATTTATTCTTCTTGTGACATGATTTGGTTCTTCTTTTTCATCTTGCCAAAGTTTCATTACAGGTAGAGCCAAATTAATGGGTAATACCACATCAGTCCCATATAGCATTTGAAATGGAGAAGTACCGATTGATTTCTTGGTGCCTATCTGATTTTCCCACAAGGCATATTTCAAATGCACATGCCATGATTTCTTATTTTTGTTCAAAACCTTTTTTATTATGGTGATTAAGCTTTTGTTTGACGATTCATCTAACCCATTGCCTTGAGGATAGTACATTGTAGAATGACCCAACACAATATTGTATTTTTGGAAAAATCTAACCATTTCCCTAGTTTTGAATGCCTGGGCATTATCTGTAACTATCTTCCGGGAACAGTCGAATCTAGATAATATATTTTCCTCCAAGAAATTTATTACCACTGAATCTGTCGCTTTCCTGGTTGGGATAACTTCTACCCATTTGGTGAAATAGTTCGTAGCGGTCAGTATCCATCTATGTTGTGCGCTGGAGTGTGGATTGTTTTCGCCTATAAAATCTAACCCCCATTGTTGAAAAGGGGCTTATGTTTTAACCGAGACCAAAGGTAATGCATAGAGTTTATGCTTGCCTGAAAATAATTGGCAGGAGTTACAGGATCTGACTTTGGCATTCACATCTATGAATAATTTAGGCCAATAATATCCTACTCTCTGGATTTTATGGGTTGTTTATCTCCATGCATGATGTCCTCCACACACTCCATGAAATTCATTTATAACTCTTTCTGTTTCATATTCTACTAAACAAACTAGTAGAAAACCTAGAAGGTCTTTCCAATACAACTGGATTTCTGAGATACAATACTTTATTGCATGCAATTTCAATGTCCTAGTTTTAGATGGAGAGATATTGTTTGGGCATTTTCGAGTCAGAAGATAAGATACTATGTCTTTATACCAACCCGAAGATGAAAACTTCTCTTCGATTCTGGTTGTGGCTATCTGGTCGTTGAATTCATCTATGTCTAAATATCCTTCATGCTCTTGTCGGTTATTTATTCCAAGCGCTTTGAAATTTGATTCGGCTAGTAGCTTAGCCAAACCCTGTCCCTTTACGAGCTTTGTCGGTTTTACCTCTAGATCGAATTCTTGAATTTTAGCAAGCCACCGACCTCTCTTCCCATCACTATCAAGCTGAACCAATATATCTTTAACAAAACTGGTGGGTACATATGCAATGATCTTGGAATGTAGTACGTAGGTTCTGAAATATTTTAGTGCTTTCACCATGGAATATGCCTGTTTTTCCATTATGTCATACTTCAATTCTGCTTCTCTAAGGTTCTTACCGAAAAAATCTACTGGTTGCTCAAAACCCTCTTCGTTCTTCTGGAGGAGTACCTCCGCAATTGTATGTTTGGATGCAAATGAAAAGATAAAAAAATCCTTTAGATAATCAGGGCTCGCCAGTACAGGTGCTTCACCTATAATTTTCTTGATGTGTGCAAATGATACTTTTGCTTTGGCCGCCCATTTAACTTCACTGTTCTTCTTGAGCATATCTGTAATCAATTTCACAATTTCAGCAAAGTTTGGGATAAATCTCCTCAAAAAATTTATTTTCCCTAAAAATGACTGGATTTCCTTTACATTTCTAGGAATATTTATAGTGTCAATAACTTCGACCCTTTTAGGATGGATTTTAATTCCGTCCCAAGATACAATATGGCCCAAGAGTTTACCTTCTTGCATCACAAAGTGAGATTTCTTGGGATTTAGAGACAAACCAAATTTGCGGCATTTATCGAACGTTTGCTTGAGGTGGATTAGACGTTCTTCATCAGATTTGGAAAAATTGGTCAGATCATCGAGATAAATAACAACGAATTTATCTCTTTCACCGATGAAGGCGATATCCATAGCTCGCTGGAAAGTAGCACCTACATTCATCAAACCAAAAGGCATTTTGTCATACATAAATGTACCGCATGGGGTGGTGAATGCTATCTTTTCTTTATCATCTTTGTTTACAACAATCTGATTATAATTGGAAAAACCGTCGATCATTGACATTCTATTTTCTCCAACCACTTTTTCTAGAACATGGTCCATTTTGGGTAGCAGATAATTGTCTTTAAGATATGATTTATTTAAATTTCTAAAATCTACACATAGTCTGATTTCTCCACTCTTCTTCCTAACTAGGACCAGATTAGCTGCCCACTCAGAGTACCTGAGTGGTACAATTATTTTAGCGTCCATGATCTTTTTTACTTCTTTTTCGACCACGAGCAGCAATATGGGATTGATTTGCCTGAGCTTCAATCTGAGAGGTTTAACACCTGGATTTAAAGGAATCTTGTGTTCGATCACAGTGGTGTCATAAGTTATCATCTCGTCATAAGACCAAGAAAGCACATATTTATACTTCTCGAGTAAATCTACATATTTACCTTTCATCTCAGAAGGAAGATATTTTGATATTTTTACTATTCTAGGATTTTCTTTGGTACCTATATCACAATCTTCGTCTTCTTACGGTTGAGGTTGTAGAGTAGATTTTAAGGGCATGTCATTTTGGTCAAAAACTATTTCTAAGGGGATTAGAAATTTTGGGATTTGGTTGTTTTTTAGTACTAACATGCGATGATTTGCGATCTTTTCTTGGAACTCTTGAGGATATTCCCCTTCCTGCATAATCCAAGTATGGTCGTTCTGGTTTTCTTGGTCAATATGCATCTCGGCAAAGTCTTCCACCATTTCGAGGAACTTTATGATCTATTCATCATCTTCGAACACCTTCTAGTGTTGTATATTGTTTGGTATGGAGGGTCTATGCCTCATCTCTATGTGATACTTGAGTTTAAAAGCTGTAAGAGGTGCAAAATTTGAGGCTTCTTTGGCTAATGAATCAACTTGCATATTTTCTGTACGAGGAATATGATAGACATTCACTGATGATAATTTTTTTTCCATTAAATCCCATGCACAGTTTCTATAAGATATCAATCTTGGGTGTTTGGCCTGGTACTTCCGATTTACTTGTTTCACAATTAATTCCACATCTCCACAGACTTCCAATTTCTTTATGTTCAGCTTCCTGACAGCTTCTAATCCCAAGACCAGGGCTTCATACTTGCATACATTGTTCGTGTAATCTATGTCCCACTATATTCTGTAAGAGAAAGGAATGATAAACTTATCCCTAGGTGCTACAAAGAGTACTCCTATGCCTGCTCCTTCATACGATGAAGCACCATCAAAATACATTTTCCAAATTCCAGTACTATATAAGCTTTCTTTTATCTCTTCTGTTTTTTTTTTTTTTTTTTTNCATCAATTGATAAAATACAATTTCCAAGATCCCGATCAGTGACATAAACATGGTAATTGCTGGGATTACGTGGATCACTTACCGTATATGCCAGCTGTGTTTCCTGGTATAATCGGGTGAATTGTCCTCTGAAGATGGGAATCATGGCGTATGTCATGTCCAACTGAAGGGATCCTCCAAGTTTAACACCCCAAGACTTGGATAATAGAATACCATACTTTGGAGGTATACCAACAATAACCACATCCATCATAACACTTTTTACTGGGATCTGTGCAAGATTTACTACTAAGTCTTTGATCATGCCCATACATTTAACTTTTCTTGAATCAAATGAATACAAGTCTCCATATGGCCTGGTAATTTCGAGGCCAAGTCTATCTGTAATAACCTTGGGCATCACGTTATACGAGGCTCCATAATCCAACATGCAATTATGTAGCAGACGATCATGCACATTTAGTGTAATGTAGAAAGGAGAAACAATATCTTTGGCCCCTTCAAAATGTGGACCAAAAATTATATTAGGCTTATCATCTTCCAAATTTATAACGTCATCTTGACTTCCCATATCTGAAAAATTTATCATTTTGGTGATTTGTTTTCGATAAACGAGATTCTTTGCCAGTTCAACCAGAGGTATCAATATTTTGATTTTGTTAATCTCATTTTCTAGGTTGAAACCTCCTATAATTTTTTCAGTTTTTCTGATTGGTATTTCAGTCTCCTTTTCTGCTTTATTTGTTTGTATTGCTTTGTTTTCAGTTGTTTTTGTTCCTACCGTCTGTGTTTCGACTGTCTTAGTTTTGGCACCTTGTGGGTCAACTCCTTTTATCTTGGTGTTCTGTGTTTCAGTTTCCTTTGGATCTGGTTCATATACTTCGCCTCTCGGCATGATTTTCTTTGGTTGGGTAGTTGTCATGTTTTTAGTTTTAGACCTTAGATTATACTTGTTTTGGAGCTCGACCATTATAGTATTGGCGATTCCTTGGAAAGCAGGATCCTCTATATTATTTGTGTTGCTATCCTTGTTAAACCGATGTTTTGTTTTTAAAGACCTCTCATAATCTTGTCTAGTTAAATGAGGTTGATAACAATCCTCACCGAGATTATTCATATCTTCTTCTAAATCCTCAAAATCTTGCATGTCATTTCCTCCTATAAAATTTTCATTTTTCAAAGGAGTCTGAACTCTTTGATCTTCTTTTTTAATTTGTCTTTGTTGTATTTGAGGATTGGGGTTCCTCCTGAATTCTCTCCTAACGAACTAATCTTCTTTAGATTGATCTAGTTCCATCTTTGAAATTTTATTTGACAGTTCTTTAATTATCTTTACCATATCGTCCATCTTGTCATCTGTAGACCTCCCAGATCCGAAGGGTCCTTCTTGTTCCCTAAATTGTTTAATCTCTTTGTTTCCCGTTTCCACCTTTTTTTTTAAATTTTCCAGAAGCCATCATATTTGAATCAATTTCTACGATGTCGTCTTGCATTCGGGTAAGTTCGACTACTCTCCTTTCTCTCAATAATAGTGCGAAATCAGGTTCAAAGGCTCCTGCAAAAGTTACTTTTGCTGCAGACTGGGAAGGTTTAACTTTGATTGGGATCTTGTTATATAATTTATTAAACCTTTGGATGAATTCAACAACAATTTCTGAATTTTTCTTCCTTAAAGCCCCAAACTTGGTTAAATAATATAAGTGATATTTCCTTTCACCCCATTGTTTGAGAAAAGAGTTTTCTAATGCATCGTAGGATAATATCGAACCTACAGGCAAACTTCGAAACCAGGTTCTCACATTTCCTTTGAAAGTTTGAATAAACAACCATGAATATACGTCTTCATGCTCGAGACTGAGAATATCTGTGAATTGATCAAATAAATTTATATGTTTGGCTGCGGTTAAGTCTCCCTCCCCGGTAAACTTAGGTAGGTTTTTCATGTATTTTTTAGGTAAATCATGAAGGGGTACTAGGAGGACCAAATGAGTGTATCTGGCAGCTACTTTAACGAAAATCCTAGGGGGTGGGGGCGGGGGTGGGCCTTGACCGCCCCCTCCTCCTCCTCTGGTAGCTTCCATAGACATTCTCGGAGAGGAAACCGGTACGTTATAAAGAGGGTTTTCAAATATGTATATTGATCCTTTATCTTCTTCGGGATGAAGAAAAAAATATTCCAAGAAAAGTTTATTAGGAGACGAAAAAACTTAAAAAGGGGGAAACGAGACACAATGACTCAGTTCCTCTGACTTGCAAGATATGTAAACAAGAGAACTTGCAGGAGTTGAATCTGAGTGTATGGTATACTCTTCTAGACTTTTTGAGGTTGGGAAATTTAGTTCGAGAGATGATGGGATATCAATTGAAACAAACTTTACTGTAGATGTCTCACCTTCTCTTACACCGGAGGTAGTCGAATGAGATTCAATATTAATTTCAGGTAGAACTAATTTAGGGTTTATGGTTTCAAGTGGAATCTTAGCCTTAGACTGTGTGGATTTAGGTTGGTAAACCGCAATATCTTGCTTAAGGAATCCTCTTGGTTTCAATATTTTTTCAGGGTTGGAAACAGGCGAGGTCTGCTTATCATCTGGGTTTTTTCTAGTGTTCCTTCGACTGGATGCCAACTTATTTAAATTGTGGAGTCGCCAAGTGAATAATAAAAACTTAGCCTTTATAATGTGTTCTGTCTCTGTTCACTATCAAAGAAATAAACTTGCAAATGTCGTTCTCCCAGGGAAAAATAACTTCGTTTCTCCGTCCTCAGCAGTGATGCCAAAAAAGATGTTGTTCCCGAGTTTATACTAAGGCTATAAGTATAATGTCAGGCATCAAGAAATGAGGAAAAAGTTTCAATGTTTGCCTTTCGCCACATGAATAACAGAGAAAAGTTCTTTAAAACAAATTAATATTAAAACAACTCAGAGGCTATTTCTCGTACCTGAGTTAAAATCAAAATGTAGAATGAATGGAAAGGAAAACATAAATCTACTAATCAAAGCAAGGCATCAAAGCTGAAGAATCTTACTTTGTAACAAAAGAAGAAAGTGATTGATACAATCTTCAATGAAGTATAAAATATAGTATCTAATTAACATGCAGGTCTTGTATTAACTAATAGTGATTACAGAGGAAAATCTGTTTGTTAATAGATCAATGAATATAACATAACCATGGTAGAGGTTGTACTAAATTGTGATTTGCATTCATAAAAGAAAATATATGAAAGTATATTGAAATATGAAAATACAAAGAACACATAACTCATAATAGATGAGATGTAGAATCTCTGGCCTGCATTTGTATTAATTCCCAGTGAAGAGAGTCTTCTCCTTTACAATCGGAAAACAAACAACCTTTGTTTCTTTCTTGAAATGTATATTTATACTATATTAAAATGTTTCTAATTCTATCATTCTAAAAGTTTCGGTTACAAATGAAAAGATGAAACACTTCACTTAGTTGTCCTTTGTCTTCCTTCATGCTGGCAGGGCATTTTCCTTTCTTTGTCCTCTAGCTCCAAAATAGGATGGAATAAGCAACTGTATTACTGGCGTCCAGAAGTCTTCCTTTTCCCCTATTCAATACAATTTACACACTTTTCTACCAACTGGGCTATCAACTTGGGAAGTTCAGTTTGGTCATTTGCTTCGAAAGTGTAGCACTTCCTCTCCAACTGTGGCCGTCTTTCTCCTATTTGTCTATCTTCTAAAATGATAGACATTAACTGTAGGTTTGGTTTTATCAACCATGTGTCTATTTTGGCAATATCGACTTGCTTTATTTGAGATAGTTCAACTTGGTCCCTTTCCACATTTTCCTTGATATCTAGCAGATGTTTAATTATGTTAATCTTTCCCAACATTCTAGAGCTATTCTCCTTATCGAGATCTAACATTTTTTTATTTATTAAGCCAAATGTTTCTTCACAAGAGTCTCTCACCTCTTTAGCCATTTTTCTGTTCTCTGATAGATTGTGTTCCCATACTTTTAACATGATGTTTCCTCTGGTTTGTTCTCAAATGGATAATCTGGAAGCGATGACCATTTCCTCTTTCACCGTTGCTATAATAGCCTCCTGGAAAGTACTTCGAGCCAACTTAGCTTCTCTTTATCTTAAGGTAATGTTTTCTAAGGCTTTATCTATCAACTGAAAATGTTCCTTCATGATTTCTACTTTAGTAAGTAGACTCTGTTGGGCTGCTTCTATCTTCTTTCGTATTTTTGTGGCTTGAGTTCGAAATACCTTTATATCTATGACCTAGCTTTCAACATAATTTAATATAGATTGCAACTATTTTATTAACTCCTCCTGTTGACTTACCTATGCTTGACTCGTTTGAGTCGACTGTTTCATTTGCTCAAGATTAGATTTGAGCTGTTCGATTTCCTGTTGGTCGGTTGCTCTGTTTTGTTCAAAGTCTTTGTATGCCTCATTCCCGACGTTCGCCTCTACAACTGCTATTTGAGTCTATAATTTGCTAATAAACACGTCCCTTTGTTTCAATCATTCCTTTAATGTTCCAACTGAATATTAGTTGGCCGTTTCATAATCCCCCAATGTTTCTGCTATCTCATCGATGGATTTTTCTTCTTGTAAGGCTTCTCCATCCATTAATATTCTGTACTTTTTAACTGCTACACCTGCTTTTTGGTAGGTTTCTCTCTTCACCACGGCCTTCCTTTTCTTGCTAAAAAATAAATTGCTAGGAGGCAATTCTTCTATAGAGATAGGTGTTAAATCCTCTTTAGATATTATCCTTGCATTGGGGTTCCCCTTTGTAAATTGTAAGGGCGTAACAGATGGAATAGGACTGCCGATTTCTTTGGATGCTTGTTTCATGATAGCATCCGTGGCCATTTCATTTTATGGAGACAAGGGTGTGTCTCCTAACCCTTTTGAAGGGGCCTCTGTTTGATCCTTGACCTGTTTAACTGGTGTATCTGTCTCTGGGAGTTTTTCCTCTCGGCTTCGAATCTCGGTTTCCTGTTTCGAGGTCTCAGTTTTCTCTGTGTTCTCTTGAATTTTTTGTTTGCCAGGATTTGTATCCATTGAACCTTGGGATTCTATTTGCTGTGTACCTGGAGGTTTTGAGTTTTTTCCTTGTAAAACTTTGGGAAGGCCACTTCTCCAGTGTTCCTGGAATTTGTAGAAATCGGCCATCTCTCTGGGCAGCAGAGCTTGAACTCGACTTAATAATTCTGAGTAGGATCTCGCTCCTTGGAACATTTTTTCATGGAGGGAATCTTCGTGCTTATATATTTTTAGACCATAACTTGCCATATGGTTACCCATGACCCTATGAGGATCACGTTTCTTAAATTCAATGTTTACTAGTTTCATTTCCTCTAAGGCCATGGCCTCCGCTTTGGCATGGCCTAAATATAATAAAGAATATGTACCAATGTGTATGGGAAAAGACGACCATACCTTTTTTTGAACTCCTTTGAGTTCTTTGCTTATCCTACCGAGCACAGTTTGCCTGGCGATTTCTCGACATACTAGCTTGTTTGGTAAAAATAGTGGTAGGGCATAAGGGGGAATAGAGCAGCCAAAAACCCTAATATATGAGAACTTCTCTTCCAGGTACCAGTCTGCCACGCTGTTTAATTTTTTCAGGAGTTTATCTGAAATCCTGGAAGGTGGATGGCCATAGATAACGACATGCATTGGTACCATTACACAGTTTAAAATCTCATAGATGAAGTCCTTGGCCTTATATTCCCAGAGTTTGGAGTGGTACACATGAACAGGCTCTGCGTTATTTGGAGTCTAGCTCCAACTCATTAATGGAAAAGGCGTCATGAAGCAAATGACATCCATAATGTACCTAGACATGAAAAATAAAGCTTCTTTCCCGCTTGCCTTTTGTGCTTGATATTCTGTAACTTGGCTAGCTAGATTGTCTAACAAAAATTTAGCCCAGTTGAAAGAGTATGCCTCTGCTACTCTGTGGATAAGCGGTACCCATGGGATAAAAAAATGCACAGTATTCTCTCTCCCATAAAGCCTGCATACCATCATCGCTACATACATAAATTGTGGCTGTAAAGAAGGGATTGCATATATACCATGAGTGTCTGCCCTGAACTTTTCAGGGCATGAGCACCAATATTTGATTAGTTCACATAAGCTTTTTCCAAATTGCTCGCATTCTTTGTTTTTGAAACCCTCTAAGATTTTGACATTGTAAGTAAAATTGGGTGTGGGGGACAATTTGTAGATTGCCTGCAGATGATTCGGCCTAAATTTCCCAACAATCACCTTCTGTACGTTAAATATTTTCCTAGTCGGGACATCTATGTGGTCCAACGCCCATTTAACCATATCACAATAGGGGAAAATTCGCTGCCTTGTTGCTACCTTTTGCAATTCCGACTGAGCGACCACTTTGTATTTGATATACAAGTCATCTTTCTCATTTTCTCTCGATTCGTTTGGGTAGTTTATCAACTCGTATTGTAAGATGTTGAAATCCCCTGTCCATGTTTTGACTGTGTGGATGTTTCTATGTGAGGTATCAAAAATAATATTCAAATTCTGACCTGAACTTTCACCAGCTATTTTGGGCGTTTTCCGTGGAGCCATGATATAAAATCTAGAGATTATAGTTCCTATCACAGAGGATGCAAATAAAAACAATGGTTATCTCGTTAAACTCATTATGTGAAACTAGAATGAAATTCAAATAATGACGAAAATTCTTTTGCTTAGAGTACTCGAGTTTGTGCGGGTCCTTGCTCACACAACGTTTAATTCTTTTAATAGAAATATTTTGAAATGAAGCAAGATCTTACTTTCAATCATTTCTCTAATTCACTTATAAATGCCATAAATGTTTGATATTTCATGACTTGGGACGATCGTAGAAACATTTAATTCTTTACCCGTAAGCACCACAGGTTTAAAGTTGTTCAAGAAATTAATTAATCTAGTTTAATCCTTTAATTAATCGCAATTAGTTCTTAATCCTTTTTCGGAGTTCGTAGTCTTGAATGATTTTATTCTTAGTCTTGGGCCATGAACCCCAAATTTGCGATATTGTGATTTGGTTAATTAACCTTGATCAGAATTAAGTTCTTAATTGATCGTGATTAGTTTATAAACCTCGCAAACTCAGGTATCGAGATTACAAAGGTTTCATTCTAAGGCAAAATAACCAAGTCGCGAAGCCATGATAATTAACTAACGTTAATTATCGTTAGTTTTGTAATTAACCAGGTTTATCTTAAGTCACTTTTGTGACTTTGTACATCGGACACTCGAAGGTCGCTCGAGGTGTGATTCCCAAATCGCAAAAGCGCGATGCATTAAAATAGTGATAATCGCTACTCAATGTTTTGATCATGATTATTAAACTTAACTCGACTTCGCTATTTCACATGTCGGGACATTGGGAGCTTTGATACATATAACTGTTAGATCTGCGAAATCCCGAAATCCGAGATTTGAGGTTTATGGTTATTGTTCTTGTTACTTGAAAGAATGAGCGGCTTCAACCTTTTGGTAACTGGATCATTAAAAAAAATACACGTGTTCCAACAGATATAATCAGACAGAAAAGGGATCAAGCTCCAAAACAACAGAGCAAGAAACAAATCCAAAAATCTATGCAGAAACAATCAAAGGGGATAGGAAGATATACAAGGAAGATTACATGGACACTCCTCCACCAAGAAGATTCATATTTCAGAATCAACAATAGACATATAGGCCTCAAGAAGAATAAGGATTCATAAGAGCACCTTCTTTCATAAGATCTTCAAATTCGAGGTATCAAACTATATTTTTTGGTTTATGTTATGCATGTAATAATTTTGGACATAAAGCTATGAATTTCAGAGCTAAAAACAGGAACAATAACAACTTTGAGAGTCACACACAAAGGGGTTATTCAAGAAGACCTAGTGAAACACAAAGAAGAAGTTACAACAGGTTTGAATCTTTGAGAACTGTAGTGGAATATAACAAATGTAACAATTTTGGACATGTGGCCAAAGATTGCAGAATGACAATCCCTCCTAAATAACCTCAACAGAATAACAACAGTCACAGACAAGAACCTCATAAAATGACATGGATAAGAAAGCAAGATCAGTATAACAATGAAGAATGCACAGTCCCTCTACAAGCTAAGAAGAAGAAACATGGTTGGTATGTTGAGAGTGGGTGTTCAAAACACATGACAGGTGATAGAGACAAATTTCTTACATTGCAAAAGGAAAGAAATGGACTAGTCTCCTTCGGAAATAATAATTCAGCCAAAATCATTGGAGAAGGCATAGTCTGAATTGAGAACAAGAATAAAAAGGCACAAAATGTTCTACTGGTATAAGATATGAAACATAATCTTCTAAGTGTGAGTCAAATGTGTGACCAAGGTCATAAAGTTACTTTTGATTCACAAAAGTGTGAGATGAGAGAAGGTTCAGGGAAATTGGTCGATACAGCTGCAAGAACTTCAAACAACATATATGTGTTAAGTGAATTTGGAAATGAAAAGTGTTGTCTAGGAAAGGAAGATGAAAGTTTTCTATGGCACAAAGAATGGGTCACATTCATTTTGATAACCTTGTCAAAGTTAGCAAAAGAGAAGCAGTCAGAGAAATTCCCCAGATCACGAAACCAACCAACAATTTATGCAAGCATTGTCAACAAGGAAAACAAACAAAGACTAGGTTCAAATAAAAGGAATATTCAACAACAAGACCACTGGATATTGATCTAGTTGTACCAACTACAACAAAGGGCTTAATAGGTGAGAGATACTTTATGTTATTATTTGATGATTATATAAGAATGACTGTAGTTTGCTTTCTCAAGAACAAGTCAAAATCTTTTGAAAACTTCAAGATCTATAAGGAAATGGTTGAAAATGAGATGGATTCAAGAATCAAATGCTTGAGATTTGATAATGGAGGAGAGTTCACTTCAAAGGAATTTATGGTCTATTGCAACAGTCATGGAATAAAAAGACAATTCTTCATTGTTAGGACACCTCAACATAATGGAGTTATTGAAAGAAAGAACATGACAGTACATGAAATGGCTCAAACAATGCTAATGGATTCCAAATTGACAGATATATTTTGGACATAGGTAATGCATATAGTAGTTCACATTCAAAAAAAAGTAATGCTCATAAACAACACTGATAAAAATCCCTACAAGCTATGGAAAGGAATACCATCAAATGTGAATCACTTCAGAGTTTTTGGAAGCAAATGCTACATCAAAAGAGAAGATGGCAGAATGGGAAAGTTTGACTCTTGTGTGGACAAAGGAGTACTTGTTGGTTACTCAAGTACAAGGAAAGAATACAAGTGTTACAATCTAAGATTGAACAAAGTTGTGGAAAGCATCAACCTAACAATTGATGAAATAGGCAGACCAAAATCAAAGGAAGAAGAAAACAAATCAATGGAATAACTTTTCGAAGAAGAAGAAGCAGAAGATGAAGTAGAAGAGGAAGATGAAGAGAATCTGACAGAAACATAAGAGAAAGTTCAATAAGTATCTCCAAAGACACCTAGAAAACAAGTACAGAAGAATCATCCTTCAGATCAAATTATTGGAAACAAAGATGCAGGAGTTGAGACTAGAAGAAGAATCCGTTCACCAGAACAAACAGACCTGGCACTTTTATCTACAATTGAACCAAATTATTTTGAAGAAGCCAACAAGGATGAATTTTGGAATAAGGCCATGGATGAATAATTGGATCAAATAGAGAAAAATGACACTTGGGAATTGGTTCCAAGACCAAAGAATAAGAATGTGATTGGCACAAAATGGGTTTTCAGGAATAAATTGAATGAATATGGATAGGTTACAAGGAACAAATCTAGATTGGTATCTAAAGGATATGCACAAATTGAAGGAATCGACTTTGAAGAGACATTTGTACAGTTTCCAGAATGGAAGAAATCCATTTTCTTTTAGCTTATGCATGCTCCAAAAGAGTTAAAGTTTATCAGATGGATGTAAAATCAACTTTTCTAAATGGGGAACTTGAAGAAGAAGTCTACATTGAACAACCATAAGGATTTCAGTTGTTAGAGAACACAAATTATGTGTGTAAATTAAAGAAGGCATTGTATGGTCTAAAACAGGCTCCTAGAGCATGGTACTCCAGACTGGATAAGTATCTGCAGTAGGCAGGGTTTAGAAAAGGAAGTGAAAACAACAACCTCTACATCAAGGTAAGTCAATGTAATATTTTATTAATTGAAGTTTATGTTGATGATATTATTTTTGGTAGTGATGATGACAGGTTAAGCTAGAAATTTGCAAAAGATATGAAGAATGAATTTGAAATGTCATTACTTGGATAACTATCCTTCTTTCTGGGACTTCAAATACGTCAAAGCAACCAAGGAATTTTTATTTCTCAAACCAAGTATATCAGAGAAATGCTAAAGAGGTTCGGAATGGAAGATTGCAAACCAGTTATCACTCCCATGCAAACCAGTTGTAAGTTGAGCAAAGATGATGATTCAAAGTCTACAGATCAGAGGCAATACAGGTCAATGATTGACAACCTACTATATGTGACAACATCCAGACTATATGTAATGCAGGAAGTTGGACAAGTTGCGTGATTTCAAGGAGCACCAAAGGAATCACATGAATTAGAAATAAAGAGGATTTTCAGATATCTCAAAGGAACAAAAGAATTTGGATTATGGTATTCAAAAGGAAAAGATCTATCACTTATTGCCTACACAGATGCAGATTGGGAAGGTTGTATTTATGACCGAAAAAGAACCAGTGGAGAAACGTTCTACTTAGGTGAGTGTTTGGTATCATGGCTAAGCAAGAAATAATCATTAGTATCTTTATCTACAGCTGAGGTAGAGTATATTGCAGCAACATCATGTTGTACACATGTTCTTTGGATGAAACAAACTTTGACAGATATACAGGTTGAGTATGATGAGCCCATTCCAATCTATTGTGATAATACAAGCGCCATCAGTATCTCGAAGAACTCGGTGATGCACTCCAAGATGAAGAACATTCCAATCAATTATCACTTTCTACGGGAGTAGGTTGTAGAAAAGAACATCAGAGTTGAGTATGTGGGCACAAAATAACAAGTGGAAGACATCTTCACAAAACCACTTCCACGGAATATCTTCGCCAGAGACTTGGAGTTATTTCTACTCCAAAATGAATGCTTTTTGAATGCTTATCTTATATGTCTTAGATTTACATGAGGAAGCACCATAAGAGGACAATTCAGTCAGGGGGAGAAACCTCAGATGGAAAGATACCTTTTCCATTGATGAAAAAGGGGGAGATATTTATCAGATGCAGAGGACAGAGACATAGAACAAATGTATGGTTCTAGGGGGAGAAAATTTATCAGATGCAGATCACAAAGACAAAGGACAAAGGCATGGTTTCAGGGGGAGCAAATTTATCAGATATAGAGGATAGAGGCATGGTTCTAGGGGGAGCATGAGTGATATGTTTTTGGTATTCCATAAAAGTGTTGCCATAAATGCCAAAGGGGGAGATTGTTGATTAAAGTTGGTTGTCATTGATGTCAACCCTTGAAGAAAGCCCCGTGGCACAAGGTTTGGGTAATGGACCCAAGATTTTTTGATGTAAATATGACTCATTATTGTCTTGTCATGGTTGATAAGAAGTAAAAGTGGTTGAACTCCAAAGTGGTCCCCTTATGGTGAAATCCCTCACGGGAAGACACTTTGCGGAGTGAGAGAACCCATGCTTATTTGAGTAATAATGAGATGAAGGACAATGAATTTGTGAGTGAAACTATCCTAGATGGATAGTGCTTGTCATGCCATTTCCGATGGTATGTGGAATGCCACATAACTCTTCACGATTAGAGAGTTACGACCATATGAAGTTGGAGAACCCTCATGAGTCTTATAGAAGCCCCCAAGAGTCAAAGTGCTTTGCAAAAAGAAATTATTTTAAATGAAGAAGCCCTAAAATAAGGAAATTGTAAGGCTACATGAATATATAAATAAGAGACAAATCTCACTCATAAAAACACACTTGTACATATTGTATATCTATTTTATTGTGTAAATATTATTGTAAATACTTGTGGATACATCTGAAGTGGCGAACGTTTGAGGTAGCACGAAGGGTTGACGACGAAATTATCAGATTCACAGAAAACCCTATTTTCTGAGGCATACGCAAGTTGTCTGTGTGTAGGGTGAGTACACGTATGCTGGATGGTGGTGTATGGGGTGCGTACATATGCAGACTGACTGGTCATGTATAGGGTGTGTACACATACACGAGCTGTTTGTGTATAGGGTGAGCACGTACGCGGGCTGGCTGTGTATATGGTGAGTACATGTTGATAAATCCATGAAACTTGAGAAGATGAAGGTGCATAGGTTCTAGATTCTGAGATCAAGCTCCTAGGAAGGTCTAGAGTGCTCAGATACATCAGATCCATCCATTGGTTCAAAAGGTATGTCTTATTTCTATGAATAGTTGGATTTTGATGTATGCATGAGGAATGGCAATGTAGATTTGAGGATTCTCCCTAAAGAGACTAGTGGCTACATGGTATCTTCTGTATAAGTTAGATCTACAGAAATACAGTGCTGATATATTTATCATTGATACTTTTTGTTGAGGCACATCTTGTATTTATTGGCATATGGATAAGAGTTTTTATGGTACACGGTTGAGATCCTGTATTTATTGATGTATTGAGAAGTTGAATATCAGAAAGGGGTTGATGAATAAGATCATGTGAGGAATATTATACTTGTTCATGATTACACATACCTATATGGCACATGACTAGAGAGAGACATACTTGCCTTGAGTAGAGTTTATGTATGAGGATGCATGGACATGGTACAATTAGAGTATGGATATAGTGATAGGTTACAGACCTATGTGAAATAAGTTACAGAGGGTTAGAAGTTTTCAAGTGAAAGGAAACACTAGTTTCAGAAGGAATACAAAGGCTGCATAACAGATAGGGCACATACATACGCAGGCTGCATAACAGATAGGGCGCGTACATACACGGGCTGCATCATTATAGTTCAGTGGTACAGGTTGTTACAGTTGTACAAAAATATATCTCACAATGACATATTGACAGTGGTTCCATAATTCTCCTTATACTTTAGGGAGGTTGGATGGGGCA
Organism: Picea engelmannii; assembly: GCA_009831015.1. Classification (NCBI taxonomy): domain Eukaryota; kingdom Viridiplantae; phylum Streptophyta; class Pinopsida; order Pinales; family Pinaceae; genus Picea; species Picea engelmannii. The sequence continues at coordinate 78,949 of ML779649.1, forward strand.
AGGACAAGTGGTTGTAGCCACCTTCTGGTTGTAGCCAGAGAACTTAGGGGGTTGTAGCCTCCTTTTGGTTGTAGCCAGAGAATTGGGGAGTTGGAGCTTCCCTCAGGTTGTAGCCTGAGAAACTAGGGGGTTGGAGCCTCCTTTAAGTTGCAGCTGGAAAACAAAGGAAGTTGGTGCTTCCAATGAATGTAATTCTTCAAGACATATAAGAAAAAGCATTCCATGGTTTTCTCCCGATTTGGGTTTCCACGTAAAACACTGGTGTACTGTGTATCTATGTGATTGTTCATTTCTTATTGCTTATTATTGGATAATAATTCTACATTGATATAACACTTGGATTATTTGGAGAAAAAGGATTATAATTACGCTATTACTGATTCAAGCCCCCTCTCAGTAATCCAACAATTAATGGGGGATGTTAGGATGTTTATACACTTAGGAGTTAGTTAAGATCAACTTTGTCTAATGTGTCATTAGGTTAAAGTGTGTTTCTTTAGTATGCATTGTAATCTGATGGTCACGATATGTTCTTGACATAGAGTGATCCAACAAATCATATTCTCCTCGATCTTAATGACTACATTGATCCATGGATTGTCACCAGATTGGTCCATGATCTATATTTAAAGAGCATGGAGGGTCATTTTTTGATGATTGATTGTGAGAAACTCTATGTAACATATCTTATTTTTCATTAATAAATTTCCTCAAGTGGTTGCATTTGTTGGGGCCATGGATATTTCCCCACATGGTTTTTACCACATATGTTGTCCATTGATAAAGTTAAAATTCATATAGAATAGATTTGGCCATCTCAAAGACAAAGAATGAACTACAAGAAAAAGGAACAACTAATGTGGATAGCCAAAAAAAATATCTTGCTACACCATGGATATTGTTTAAGGATGACTGAGAGCTTGTGAAGAATGTGATTTGTACAATTAAAAAACCAATAGAATATAGTGCTTCATTGAGAAAATCATTCACCATTGATGGTTAGTAAATGGGTCTCAAGATAGATGATCACCATACTTTTCTAAGGGTGCATAATACTAATTTGCTTTTAGCATAAATTAGCCTATAATTCTTAACCGAGCACCCCTTGTAATATTATGACCATCTTCTAACCAATTTGAGGATGTATATGATAAAAATATCTTTTTGATAGCTATACATGGATGCACTAGTATTACACAATATTTGTGCCATGTCATTAGATGGGTATCTGCATTTGTAAGGTTGTTTTCTCATATTTTCTATCTAGACCATAGATTTATCTTCATTAAGTATACATGTCAAAATATCAAGTACTGATTTATAACTTTTTATGTGAAATTACTAAATAGTAATTAAATAGTGTCATATTGACTTTAGGCGAATCACATCCAAACAGATACATGTCACGAGCATTCCTCGATGGCACAATGAAATAGTGGAAATCGTTTGTATTTTTGAGAAAGAGTTGCCTCTAGTTTTATGGATACTTAGGTTCGTCTTTTGGTACATTTGGTTGAATACATTCAATTGTATTGTGTGGTGAGTTGTAGATGGATTTTATTCCTCGAGAGGTATATGAAAACACTTAATACATTTGTAAGGAAACACACATGTCCTAAAGGGTGCATGGCCAAAGAGTACATTGTTAATGAACCTTTCTTTTTATGCCTAAATTCCTGAATCAAATGCATATAAATGCTCTACTCATGTGGGATGATGATTGGAATGAAGAACAATTAGAAACATAGATAGTTGAAACAAATGAAGAAACACATGTTATGAGAGGTAATATACTTATTTCACATATATGCTATCCCTCGAGATGTTCCATGATATTGTTGGAATGATGCCGAGGCACCCCAGGCACCAAGACTCAGGATGAATCTTAAAGCCAAATTTGCAATAAAATAATTGTGCAATATTTGGGAAGTTGTCCCCCCCCCCTCCTCTCTCTCTCTCTCTCTCTCTCTTTAAATTATAGGACCTCAAATGGTTCTCAGTTCATATGAAACATGCTCTCAACTATCAGAGGCATAAGTATATGAGTGTTTCAAACAACCAATCTTAAAAGGGAGATGAAATGTTCGATTAGAGGAAAGAACAAAATAAACATACATGGCACTGCTAAGAATGAATCTTGCAGCCTATGTGAAATGAATAGAGTGCCGAGAAATTAAGAATTCAACAACTCTAACAAGTGTAAATAGATCAATAAAAAAATGGTTCAAATAGTTAAAACCTTCATACACTTAAATTTAATGAGGTACCCTCTACACATCATTCAAATGCACAAAGAGTTGATAAGAAATGGTCATTCATTCAGAGGAAATCACTTCTATATCAGGATTAAACATCATGCAGTAAAACTGAACACAAGGTGGAATTTGTTGTTTGAGCTTTTATAAATCAGATCTCATACAAGAAAAGAAAAAATGGGAGGAGATGATTTACAAGAACACAACACTTTAAGGAGGAATTATAGACTGAAACTTAAATGCAGGGGATGAATATTTGGTTTCTTGCTGCATTCACCAAATAACCGTGCTCAAGGTTTTTGTGGTTGAACAACTATGGTTACAAGAAACTATTTAACTCCCCAAAGTGATGACCTTGACAATGGGTTCATGCTTTACCCTTTATCCTTCTCTCTCATGCCCTAAACCATTTCTTGAAACCGCTTCCAGCTTCTTGAAATGGTTTACCGATTCTTGATTCTTGAATGGTTTCCCCCTAGTAAAATCAACAAAAATCCCTTTACGTGTTGGAATTTTGTTATGAGAAGATCATGGAACCAATGGAAATTCTCCAGCCAGGAAACTGCTTCATTATTCCCCCAATTAGTCCCTGCAATCAATTTTTCTGTTGGTTGGGCGACGTGAGAAAAAACAATGAAATCGTGAGACTCAACCACAGTCGGATCAAGATACACAAACAATTTCAGCCATTAATATTTTGGCATGGGACTTCACCTCGTTAGAAGGAAGTCCCGATGCTCAGTGTATTGACAATTGAGGCAGCAATGATCGAGGTATAGCTGTGATCAAATCTAGGTCGTTAATCGACTAAACTTGCCCCTTCTTTATTGTCGTCATCATCAGAGAAATAATACAACTTACTTTGGGGAGATTTCTCTGCATTTCATTGATGATGACGCCCACCATGATCTTCGTTGTTAATTTTTCACTGAAACTAGGAGAGTTGCTGATCTGGGATAAACTAAAAGCCACAATCAGCTAAGGCATTAACAAGGTCGTGCTGACGTCACCCTTGGCATGTAGTGGCCTTAAACTGGTCTACGCTGATACTGATGTTGCATGGATGATAGGACACATATTACTCATATTTGATATGCTTTTAGGTTCCTTTTGTGGGTTCCACGTGTCCACGTGGTAGTCATTGGTTGGCCTGATAGGTACCCTGCTGGCACTGACTTCATGCATACATCACTGGGGACATGCATCCATTTTCCATTAATTTTCACGGGAGATAAACTGCCTTGGATCTTGGGCTGTTGATCTCACTCTCCTTTACCAAATCTGGACCATGCTTTAGAGGTGCACCCATCAAAGCTATCTAGAGGCAGGACCCATGAGGAACTTTGACTACTATCGATCTGGAGCTATAGATAAGATCAGATATGGATCATTGATCGAAGGTTCCCATTCTAAGTGCTGAAGGATCAGGTTCAAATGAGACTCTGATAAGAGAAATGCGAAGACAAATCTCAACCATCAATTTGGAGTTGCTAGGGGAAGTCTGACGACACATGAGAGTCGTTGATCTGGCTCAACAAAGAACCAAAAATTAACTAAGGAAAATCTCATCATGCTAATGTCATAATGACACATGGTGGATTTTCATTAGTCCACTCTGTCACTGAGGTGATAGGCAGGCATGACACATGAAAAATACCATCATGTTGACATCTTTCTGCACATGTGGCACTTTCTACCTGGTTCGCACTGGCGTTGATGTGGAAGAAATGTATGACACGTGTCACCAAATTTCGAGATATTTTGACATGTGCATTTGGTGGGTTCCACATGTCCACATGGAAACTGCTGGTTGGTACTGACAATACTTTACTGGTAGACCACGTGTAATGTTGATTCGGTTCCCTAAGGGTGTGGGTCAAATCTGTACCGTCGATCTCTCTGAGCGTGATTGATGACGCGATGAGATATGGGCCGTTGATTGGGCTCCCTTAAAAGAGGTTTGAAAGTAGATATGGACCATCCTTCGAAGGTGCCCATTCAGAGTGTTTATGGATCGGGTTCAAATGAGACTCCGAAAAGAGAACTCCGATGACCGTTGATTTAAAAGGTCGGACGTGCGATGCGATCTGAGCCGTTGATCTTCCAGGGTCCAAAAAAATATTAAAGTTGCACTCTTAGTCCGTGGTCTTGTGATGAGCTCCCTGGAAAATAGAATTAGGCCCCTTTCGTGCATGAAAATATCCTTTTGGACCTCTAATAAGAACCCAAGGGATTTAAAACTTTCCTTAGGCACAATTAGAGTATGATTTAGCACCATTTATTCAATATGATTTGACATAAACTAACTCTTGGCCACTCATAGGATATGGAATCTCAACTTCTTCCTTCAACTTGCTAAATCTCGGCCTTATAACCATGATTAACCTTCAAATTAGCAGCAATAATGCAGCTGGTATTAGTGAAATGAGGTCGACAGAGCTAAACTTAGCTAACTGTCACTAACATTGGCATATCCGTTCTATTTGACAGAACTTCTATTGAATTGGCGGGTTAAGCACCTCTTGTGTTCTCTAGCACCCAATGGAAATCATTTTATACTTCATACCAAGCACCTCGGGACTATGCGATATGACCATAACCCAGCGGAAAACACAATTTACAAACTTTTTGTACTTACCTTTACTCTCCGCTCCCACACAATGATAAACACGTGGCCTCAACGGAAGTCACCAAATGCTTTGGAGTTTGAGCCTCCACTTCTCCGCTATGATCTGGGCCGTCGGTTCTTTGTTACTGGATTCCGCTCAGATCTTGATCGTTCATCTTCGGGATGATTCACACCGTAAATCTCTGATCCTCTCCAGTTCCGCTTTGATCTCCACCCTTGATTATAATACTTACAGAATGAAAGTTCTTTTCAGTTCATTACAGAATTGCTTCGATTTTAGGGATTATTAAAGCAACATTGACAATGCATATGAGTACAAGATATCACAGTCATACATAGATGAACAGGGTTTTCACATATCAAAAATTTGCATAATGGAAGAAATTTTATTGATGAATTCTCCTCTGCAAATTTTCTGTGCACTATCTCTCGTACCCTCTCGTTCCCTCTCTGTCCCCCATACAAATCGACTTAGTTTGCCTAAATACAATTTCAAAGCTTAGGTTTTCAGATCCACAAAGTCTAGATCGAATCCACTTAGATCCTACAATTTCTGATTGTAATCCTAACTTCTCTTACAGGTATTACATTGTTAGGATTCGAGATCCTTTGACAATTCATTCAATTTTAACTGAATACAACAAGTAATTTAAGAGCACCCACTCTCTTTAGTGAAATTTTGTTTTGTCTTTCAATAGCCATAGATCTTCTAGAACTGTGAGCTTATGCTCCTGCATCAGGCAAGAACAAAAATGGTACTAACATTGGCTCCTGCAGGGACAACATACCCTTGTGGTCTACTGAGAACTGTAGACCAAGTGCCTTCTTCTGTTGGGTTATGGAGTCAGCCTCAAAATGATATATCTCTCTCACACTTGAAACTGATATGATATTGGAAACAAAAATTCTCAACAACTTACAACGTTAGTGGCCTACCTACTTGCTCAAGTAAAAAAACGTAAATGAAGTAAAAATAAAAAATTCATGAACATAAATGAAATGGAATTATTTATGTACAGGGTGAGAAAATTTTGCAATGATCATTACTGCAGGAAGTTCTTGAGGAGCCTCCCATTTACAGGAGCCCCAAACAAATATCCATCCAGCTAAGATAAAACATAAGTGTTGATATCTTGGACTGCAACCACTTGGAAGGATCCAACCCAAATATTATCAAACTTTCAATGTTTCCCTTTAACTTCCCTTTGGGCATCCCATTTCAAGACCAAGTCCCCTGCCATGAAATTTATTTCTTTGGTCCTTTTATCAAATATTTATTTTATTATTGCTTGATGAGATCATGAATTTATCTGAACTTGTTCTCTTACTTACTGGACTTCAATCAATTGGTTAATTATTCTCTACATGTAATTTGATTATGTCTCCTCATATTGTAGTAATTTCATCACATGGAGGCTGAGATGAATGGGGAAAATGGATTCCAACCCATACACCAACTGAAAAGGGGAAGTTCTAATGGCCCTCTTAATGATAAATCTATCTTCCTAGACAACATATTTCAGGTGGTAATCCCACGCCTTCTAGTTTTGAGATAATTTTTTCTTGATAATCTTGATAAGGTTCTTATTAGAAGATTCAACCAAACCATTTCCCTATGGATATTAAGCAGTATAGTGTCCCAGATATATGTTATAGTCCTGAAAAAACTTAACCAATTTGGCAGAGTTGAAATCCAAAGAATTATCAACAATGATCTTTCTTGGGCACCCAAATATGGACAAGATATTTTCCTCTAGGAGCTTTATGATGAATGTATCAGTGGTTGCCCTTGTAGGTATGGCCTCTACCCATTTTGTGAAATAATCCATGGTTATCAAAATACATTTATGTTGTCCACTCTAATTTGGATTAATCTCACCAATGAAGTATAATCCCCACTATTGAAAAGGTGTCTCAACTTTGATTGGTTTTAGTGGGAGGGGAAACCATTTCTACTTTCCTACAAACATTTGACATTCTACACATGCTCGAACCAAGCCATTTACATCAAAAAATAAAGAGGGCCAATAATACCCAACTCTATGGATATTGTATGCAATGGCTGTCCAGGCATGGTGACCCCCCCACACACCCTTATGAAACTCAATGGTTATGCCCTCGGTTTCTTCTTCAATGAAGAAATTTAGTAAGATTCCCTCTAAGTCCTTCCAAAACATATTTCTCCCCAAAATGTAGTACTTTACAACCTTAAGCTTAATAGACCTAGCTCCAGATTTATCCCACAATGGTGAGAAGCTAAAATATTGCAAGTAGAAGATGATGTCTTTATACCAATCAGACTGAGAAAATTTGGCACTTACCTCTAAGGATGGTTCTTGTTTTTCATCCTCTTCGGACACTGCTACTACAAGGTTTGTTGACATTGCATTTAGGTCAAAAACTCTGCAGTTATATTCAATCAATAGCTTCGCTAGTCCTTGTCCTTTTACTAGCTTTATGGGCTTGATCTCCACGCCATACTCCTGAATCTTAGCAATCCATTTACCTCTTTTCCCTCATTATTAGGCTATGTGAGAATGTCCTTTATAGTACTGGTAGGTACATAAGCCAATATCTTAGAGTGCAATATATAATCTCTGAAATCCTTTAATGCTTTGAATAATGCATAAGCATGATTTTCCATGCCACTATACTTTATCTCAACATCTCTTAGGGCCTTGATGAAAAAGGCTATGGACTGCTCTTGATTTTCTTCATTCTTCTACAACAACACAACAACTATAGTATGAATTTATACGAAAGAAAAAATGAGAAACTCTTTATCGTAATTTGGGATGATAAGAACTGGAGCTTCTCCCAAGGTCATTTTGATCTGTTGAAAGGATTCTTTAGATTCAGCTATCCACTTGACTTCATGGTCCTTTTTCAACATGCTGGTAATATGTTTCACCATTTCAACGAAATTGGGGACAATCCTTCTCAAAAATCCCGTTTTACCTAGGAAATATTGTACTTATTTCTTGTTCCTAGGATGGGAGATTTGTTTGATTTCCTCTACCATTTCTGGATCTATCTTCACCCCCTCTCTGGATACTATATGAACAATAATCTTTCCTTCTTCCATAGAAAAATAAGACTTTTTTGGATTCAAGGACAACCCAAACTTCTTACACTTCACAAAGGTTTTCCTTAAATGATTGATGTGATCTTCATCCGTCTTGGAGAAAAAAATCATGTCATCGAGGTATATGACAATGAATTTGTCTCTCTCATCCACAAAAGAAATTTCCATATCTTTCTGAAAAGTTTCTCCTGCATTTATCATACCAAAAGGCATTTTTTCATACATGAAAGTCCCCCATGGTGTTGCAAAGATTTTTTTTCTCTCTGTCATTCAGGTGCATGGCCACTTGGTTGTATCCTAAAATAACATCCATCATGGATATCCTGTTTTCCCCTACTACTTTCTGCAGTATATGGTCCATCTTGGGTAGGGGGTAGTTATCTTTTAATGAGCATTTATTAATATCCCTAAAGTCCACACATAGCCTTATTTCCCCACTCTTATTTCTCACTGGAACTAAATTAGCTACCCATTCAAATTACCTTAAGGAAATAATAATCTAGGCATATAATAATTTCCTCACCTCTTTATCAATGGTAGGAAAAAGAAGAGGATTGACTTGCCTAAGATTCTTATTAAAAGGATTAGTACCAGGTTTGAGGAATATTCAATGTTGTATGATATTGGTATCATAAGTTTTTAAGTCCTCGTGTCTACATGCAAAGACATCCATGAACTCTTTGAATAACTACAAATACTCTTCCCTATGATCAACACAAATATTTTTGGGCAACTTAATATAATTAGGATCTTTTTCAGTCCCAATATTATATTCCTCAATGCTATCATATTTGGGGAGGAAAGCTGGTTTGAAAGGTACATCGTTTCTATCAAACAACTATTCTAAATGCACCAGTCCTTTGGGAATGAAGTTATTCTTAAGCTGCAAGACTTTATGCACAACCATGAAAGTTCTAAATTTAGGGATCTCTTTAGCTTCCTCACCAATCTCTTGTTTGGTGTCGTCTTCATCATCTAAATCAATGAGTATTTGCAAACTCATCGATCACTTCCATGAATTCTTTGATCTACTAATCATCTTCGAAAACTTGCCAGTATTTGATATTATCAGGAATGGAAGGTTTCTATCTCATCCCGATCTCATATTTAATTTGAGGGGTGGTTGGTACTTTAAGGGAACTGAAATCTACTGCTAAGGAATCAAACGGATGATTAAACTCTCTCAAAACAACATAAATATTGAAAGCTTCATAAAAATTATCATTCATATCCCATACCTGATTTCTGTACACCCTCATTGTTGGATGCCTTATTTGATAGGAACCTTTTACTTACTGCACAACTAGCTCTGAATCTCCAAATACCACCATCTTGGTAATTTGTATCTTTCTTGCTGCCTCCAGGCCTAAGATCAAGGCTTCATATTCAACTACATTATTTGTGGCCTCAAACTCAAGCTTGTAGGACAAATGTTTTTTTTTTGGTGGGGTAGATGAGCACTACACCGGACCCAACCCCTTCTTTTGAGTATGCACCATAAAAAAACATATTCTATATGCCATCCAATTCCTCCACAGGGTTTACAAGAGAATCTACAAGCATTGGGGTTTTATTGTACTCTTCATTTACTGATATGATACAATAGCCCATATATTTGTCAACAAAATATATGGGATGATTCACACAACTTTTCTGATCACTGACCACATAAGAAAACTTTGTCTCTTGGTACAACATTCTAAGCTCCCCTCCAAAAACTGGTACAGTGGCATAAGTCATATCCATCTGCATAGTGCCTCCCAATTTTCATGCCCAAGTTCTGGACAATAGTATGCCATAATTGGCTGGTAAATCGGCCACCACCACGTCCATCATAATACTCTTAATAGGAAGTTATCCCAAGGTGACAACCATGTCTTTAATCATCCCATAACACTTCACTTTCCTGGCATCAAACGAATAAAGGTCATGATATGGCCTGGTTATTTCCAACCCCAAATTTTCCATGACTACTATGGGCATAAGATTATATGACACTCTAGAATCGAGCATACAATTGTGCAACATATTATCATTAATATTCAAGGTCACATAGAAGGTTTCCATGGATTCCTATTTTTCATCAATATGAGGACCAAAAGCTATGGTAGGGGATTCATCTTGTACATCCAAAGTATCGGGAGGATTTTTTGATCCATTCGCTTGCATCATTTTCTCAATCTATTTATGGTATGAGGGGTTTTTAGATAGTTCCACCAAAGGCACATGAATATTGATCTTGGTCAATTCATGTTCAATATTGAAAGGTGAGACTAATTCCTCAATTTCTTTAGTTTATTTTCCCCTTTTAACAGGCTCCAAAACTTCATCTACATTAGGGATGTCTAGAACCTCTTTAGCTTTATCTTTGGATATTCGTGTACCAACTTTCTTAGCATGAGGTTGAATGTCCGCAACAACTGCTTTCTATCGAGGCTTGAGATCATACTTCTTATGAATCTTATCATGTAGTGCATCAACACAAATTCTGTACTAAACTGAGGATAAAGATCCTTTGTTGTGCTAACGATCAAGCACCAATTTCTTTGGATTTAGTGACACTTCATAGTCATATTGAGTTACATGTATGTCATCATTATCATATTTAAGTAGGTGGATTTCTTCTGTGTATTCATCAAAGGTATCATCCACTACTTATTGAATAAATTTGTTTTCATTGTTGGTTTTTACAGGGGGATGGATGGGTTGTTCTTCATTTATTCCCTCCCTTATCATGAGTTATGGACTATGAGGTGTTCTGAATTGATTAGGGTTAGGATTCCTTATGCCTCCCTCTTGGGGATCACTATGATCTATCCCAAATTTGGACATTTTGTTTGTTAGATTCCTAATCAGTCTAGACATATCATCCATCTTTGCTTCTTGGGGGTCTCTACTTGGATCATAAGTACCACAATCTTCCCTGACCTTTTTCTTTTCTTTTCGATCTTGTTTTTGCTTAATTTTACCTAATGCAATCATTTTCCCTTCCATGTATATTGCATCCTCTTGCATTACTAGCAGGGTCAGGGATCTTCTTTCTCTCAAAGTCATGGAAAAATCAACACCAAATGCCCCAACATATGTCACTTTAGTTGTTGATTATGATGGATTTATATCTACATGGATATTTTTGTAGAGCTTATTAAACCTCCTATTGAAATCATTGACAATTTCATTAGCTCTTTTCTTGAGTGAGCCAAATTCATTCTGGTAGTATAGGATATCCATTTTCTCACGCCACTATCTCAAAAAGGCAACTTATAGAGCTGGCCAACTATCAATTGAAGCAACATGTATCCCTATGAACCATTTTCTAACATCTCCCCATATATTTTGGACAATAGCCTCATGAATATGTTGTCGTGCTCTAAAAATTGGCCATCTATTAAGTCTCATAAATCTCTCATATGCTCTTCAGCTGAGTGGGTTTTATCTCCATCAAATTTTGGCAGATATTTCATGTAATTCTCAGGGAGGTCATGGGTAATTTGGGGTAGATTCAATAGGGAAAATTTGGAAGTGACCCAAGTATTTATAGGTGGTGGGGGAGGAGGTTGATTTCCCCTAGGTATTCCTCCACCTAAGCTAGCCATGAGATTTTGTAAAATGATGCTATGGGCTTCAAAGGATAGAGAAGGGACAAGAATTTTCAAGAAGAGTTGATGGGAAGAAATGACTTCAGGGATAAATTCTAAAGGAGAATTTTGAAGATATATCAAAGGTTCTAGTGTAGATTTTAAAGAAAAAAGTGAATCTTCACACACACACACACACACACACACACACACACACATATATCAATCAGATTTATAGATTAAACACTTTTATGAACAACATAAGGAAATATTTCTAGATAATGGTTACCTAAAAAAGAAGAGATCTGACATTCTATGACATTTCTCCAGGTGGCAAGATTTTCTGGATCTGGATATATCAGAACCTGATTAGAATCAGGGTGGCTTCTGGTAGATTCCAAATTGTCCTTCTGTGGATTCGCCAGGTGAAATATTACCAACCAAGTTCCTGAGGCCTATTCACCATCAAGTCTCAGATATGGTTACAAGAAACTAATATGAATGGCTTCCTCTGAATGAATGACCATTTCAAGAAAATGGTTCAAATAGTTAACACCTTCATACACTTAAATTTAATGAGGTAACCTCTACATATCATTCAAATGCACAAAGAGTTGATAAGAAATGGTCATTCATTCAGAGGAAATCACTTCTATATCAGGATTAAACATCATGCAGTAAAACTGAACACAAGGTGGAATTTATTGTCTGAGCTTTTATAAATCAAATTGGATACAAGAAAAACAAAAATGGGAGGAGATGATTTACAAGAACACAACACTGTAAGGAGGAATTACAGACTAAAACTTAAATGTAGGGGATGAATCTATGGTTTCCTACTGCATTTACCAATCGACTGTGCTCAAGGTTTCTATGGTCGAACAAATATGGTTACAAGAAACTATTTAAATACCCAAAGTTTTGACCTTGATAATGGGTGCCTACTTTTCCTTTTATCCTTCTCGCTCATGCCTTATACTGTTTCTTGAAACCTCTTCGAGCTTCTTCAAATGGTTTACCACTTCTTGATTATTGAATGGTTTCCCCTTGGTAAAATCATAAAAACTCCCTTTACGTGCTGGAATTTTGTTATGAGCATATTGTGGAAGGAATGGAAATTATCCAGTAAGGAAACCACTTCATTGTTTCCCTCAATTAGTCCCTGCAATCGATTTTTCTATTGGTTGGGTGACGGGATAAAAAATGGCGAAATGGTGAGAATCAACCACCGTTAGATAGAGCTTAGAAAACAATCACGGTTGTTGATATTTTGGCACGGGACTTTGCCTCATTGGAAGGTAGATCCAGTGCTATGTCTATCAATGATTGAGGCATCAGTGATCAAGGTATAGCTGTAATCAAATATGGTCCATTAATTGACTGAAACTTTCCTTTTCTTTATCGTTGTCATTGTCGACAAAATAACACAACTCGCTTTAGGGATATTTCTCTACATTTCGCTGACGACGACGCCCACCATGATCTCCATCGTTAATATTTCACCAAAACTAGGAGAGCCATTGATCTAGGCTCAACTAAAATCCACAATCAACTAAGGCATTAACAAGGTTATGCTGACGTCACCTTGGGCACGTGGTGGAATTATACTGGTCTACGCTGATATTGATGTGGCATGAATGATAGGAAACATGTTACCCATATTTGATATGATTTTAGGTGCCTTTGGTTGGTTCCATGTGTTCATGTGCCAGCCGCTGGTTGGCCTGATAGGTGCCCCACTGGCATTGACTTCATGCATACATCACCGGGGACATGATTGCATTTGTCGTTACTTTGTGCATGAGAAAAAACAATGATGGACCTTGGGTCGTTGATCTAGCTTTCCTTTACCAAATCTATACCATCCTTTGTAGGTGTTCCCATTAGGGCTATCTGGAGCCAGGACCCATGAGGAACTTCGATGAAGGAACTCTAATGACCGTCGATATGGAGATACATAAAATATCAGATCTGGACCATTGATTGGATCTTCCCATTCAAATTGTTGAAGGATCAGGTTTAAATGAGACTTCGACAAGAGAACTGTGAAGACAAATCTAAACTGTCAATCTGGATTTTCCAGGGGAAGTTCGACGATGCACGAGAGCTGTCGATCTGGCTCGACCAAGAACCCAAAATCAACTAAGGAAAAGATCATCATGATGATGTCATCGTGACATGTGGTGGATTTCCATTGGTCCACTCTATTACTAAGGTTGCATGAAAGCGTGACACATACCACCCACTTTTTATATTTCATCCTATGTATCTGGTAGGTTCCACCTATCCACATGGAATTCTCTATTTGGTTTTGAAAATGTTCTACTGGTAGGCTGACGTGACACTTGACCGAGAGGATTTGATACCTGAGAGTAGATATGGATTGTTGATTGGACCCACTTGAAAAAGGTTTGAAATTAGATATGGACCATCCCTCGTAGGTGCCCCATTCATAGTGATGAAGGATCAGGTTCAAACGAGACTTTGAATAAGGAAATAAGACAACTGTTGATCCATCTGAGGAACTATAAATGCATGAGAGGCATCGATTCGAATTGACCATGAACCCCAAAATTTCTAAGGAAAATACTATAATGCCGACATCATTATGGACACATGGAGCTTTCTAACAGGTCCACGCTAGTGTTGATGTGGTAGGCATGTATGACACATGTCACCTGATTTCGATATGTTTTGACATGTGCATCCGATGGGTTCCACATGTCCATGTGGTAGTTGCTAGTTGACCCTGACAATGCTCTGCTGATAGGCCACATGTAATGCTGAGTCGATGCCCTAGGGGCATGGATCAAATCTATACTGTCGATATCTCTAAGCGGGATTGATGGTGTGATGAGATCTGGGCCATTGATTAGCCTCCCTTAGAAGAGGTATGAAAGAACATATAGACCGTACTTCAGAGGTTCCCATTCAGAGTGTTGACGGATCAGGTTCAAACAAGACTTCAAAAAGAGAACTCCGATGACTGTTGATTTAAAACCTCAGACACACGATGAGATCTGAGGCGTCGATCTTTCGGGGTTTGAAAAACTATTAAAGTTTCTCTTTTAGGTCACGATATTGTGATAAGCTCTCTGACCAATAGACTTAGGCCCCTTTCACACATGAAAAACTCCTTTTGGATCTATGATAAGCACCCAAGGGCCTAAAAACTTTCCTTAGGCATAAACAAAGTATGATTTCTAGCCATTTATTCAATCCGATTCGACATAAACTGAAACTTGACCACTCAGAGGCTCCTAAAGCTCGACTTATTCCTTAAAATTGCTAAATATCGGCCTTATAACCGTGATTAACCTTCAAATCAACGACATGAACAAATATGGTACTAACAATATATATGGTTATAATTGTGTTATTTAAGGAATAACTGTTTCCTTGTAAAAATGAATGATATTAAGTGCTCATTGACATTGTAGATAAGGATGAATGGGATAAATTGAATAAATTAATTTTGTTCAATATGGAGGTTACAAGGAAATGGGTGGTGATGTCTGATGAAATGTGAAAAAATGACACAAAGATATACAATTTTTTAGAAGGTCAAACTTGACATATGTTCCACTCGTTGAAAAATTTCATGATTAATGGCTTTCATAGTGCACAAACACGTGGGTGAAGGAGCAAATTCAAAATTTGGGACTAGCCAACAAGGAAAGTGAACTAGATGTATTAAACATAAAAATTGGATGATAGAGGGCATACATCGAGGCTAGGTGATATATGATCTGAAATGGATCCAAAACAAACATGGTAGAGAGTGTCATTATATTCTAGCATGCAAATTGGTAGTAGCTTGAACGTTGGACATGGATTTTATTTAACATGTTTTGAGTACATGTTTTGGTACATTTGAGTATCCACCTCCATATCCATCCATTCAATTGGAAAATTGTTCATAGAATGCTTGTGTATAGGTAGAGATATCAATTGATGGATATAGCATATATCTTTGACATTGATAGAGTGAATTTTTATTCCATTTTTGAAATTGGCCTAGGCATTTCCAAGCCTCGTAGACAACAAACATAGAAGTTAAATTGCATGTAATACAAAAACCAGTATTTCATGCCCACTAGTGATTAGGGGCAAGGAAATATTTGCACTTAGGATTGAGACAAGAGTAGAGAAAAACATCTATTTTTGCAGAGGATTCACGTTGAATAAACATACATGACATATTCCTACCATTTACAAATTAGTATATGACAACACTAAGTACTTATTAGCATCTCGAATGGTGTTTTTTCCTCTTCAATGTAGTATATTAGCTAGAACTTTAAAGAGAGGAGGATTTAGGGAGGATGCATGTTTGCCAAAATAAATAAACATATGTTTGCAACCTATTTTTCTATATCATTCCCTTAATATTTACCTTATGATTCTTCACATTAGTTTCTATCGTTCCCTTCATAGTGACCTTATTATTCCTCATATCAAGTTATGTAGACCACACTCTCATCAATGATTAATTGGAACTCCCTAGAAGAATGGTGTTTTTTTTTTGCAAACATGACAACAATTTCATAATGTGTAGTTTTTTATTGAATACAACATAATGACACTTTAATGATGCTAAACTATGTTACCTAGTATATGAGAACATTTTAGAGTTCTTGTTTATTTAGAGATTTATTTTATAGGTTATTTTTACCTTGAATAAAAAATGGTGCTCTTAGTATCATCTCCTTTTTTTAGGGTTAAAATTGCAACCTTTTGTGATCACAACCTTAAATCCCCTTAATATTGTGAAGAAAAACTTAAAACAAACTCTCTAATGGAAAAGTGGCACTTATAGAGTCATCCCTCATTTTTTTTGGAGTTAAAATTACATCCTTTTGCAACCATGGCCTTAACAACCAGTACCATTGCAAACAAAAACCTTAAAATCAATCCCTGAACGAAAAGTGGTGCTATTATTATCACCCAATTTTTCTTTGGTGTTGAAATTGCAACTTGTTTGAAACCATGGCTTTGACAATCGACACCATTGAAACCAACATCAGAAAATATACCCCCTGAATTGAAAAGAGGTTATACCAATAACACTTTTTTCTTTTTTGGGCTTATTGTTGCAACAATTTTGAAAACATGACCTAAACAATTGGTATCGTTTTGAACAAAATAAAAAAAAAATGGAAAAAAAAATGAAGGGGGTGGGAGGCCAAGGTGAGTGGGTTGTGTTATGAACCAAACACATTGAAAATGATAAAAATCAATGATTACAGTTCACTTCAAAGGGAAAACCTCCTTTTACAATATATCTAATTTAAAAGAAAATATATGATGATCCTAAGACTAGGTCTCCTTGGTATATATATAGGAGACCAAGGGTACAATTATAATGAAAGGGTACAATAAAAGGTTATAGTAGACCTACTAATATAAAAAATAAACTAATAATGAATTCTTATTAGGGCCTGAACATAGGGGCCCAAGGTCCTTAACATATCCCCCGTCTTTACAAAACATTTTCCCTCAAAGCTTGTAATTGAGGATGTTTCTTTACAAATTTCTCATTTTACAATGTAGCTTCTTCTAGAAGAATATTCTTCCACTTTATTAGGTACTCCATAATGGTTCTATTCCAAAGAGATAGATAACACTAATCGATAACTTTTTCTGGTTCAAGAATCAACTTCCCTTCTTCATCTAATTCTGGAACTTCTATTTGCACTGGCATAGTTTGTCCCAAAACCTTCTTTAGGAAAGATACATGAAAAAACTTATGAATGCGATAAGAAGGAAAATCTAACTCATATGCCACTTGTCTGATCCTTTGAACAATCTTGTAGGGTCCATAAATATTTTTAGCCAATTTCTGATTCTTCTTTTGCTTGATTGTGGATTGTTTATAAGGTTATAGTCTAAAAAATACCCAATCACCCTCAAATTATATTTCACTTCGATGTTGATATGCTTGTTGTTTCATCTTGTTTTGTGCCATTTGAAGGTTTTCCTTAAAAAATTTCAAAGTTTCTTTAATCTTCTTCATATGTGAGTCTATTGCCTATAATTTGGACTTATATTGCAACAAGTATGAGATAGAGTTGGATTTCCATAAAGGGCCTCAAATGGGGACATTTTAGTATATGTGTGATAAGTAGTATTGTACCACCATTCTACCAGAGGAAGCCACTTCATCCATTGAGATTTCTTGTTTGAAGAATAACATCGTACATAACCCTCTAAACATTTGTTAACTATTTATGTTTGACTATATGTTTGTGGATGATATGTTGAACTCATAGCTAGAGTTGTTCCACTCATCTTCCATAATTCTTTCGAAAATTTTCCTATGAATTTTGGATTTTTGCACTTACTATTACTTTAGGAAGACCATGAAGTCTATGAATTTCCTTCATGAACACTTTTTCCACTTGGGTTGTTGTATATGTAGTTTGAATTCGACAAAAATGTGCATATTTTGTGATTCTATCAACGACCATAAAAATGGCATCTTTACCTTCAGATTTTGGTAACCCTATAATGAAGTCCATTGATATCTATTCACATATTTGATTAGGTATGTGCAATTGATGAAGTAACCCTATAGATTTTACCATCTTTGCTTTATTTCTTTGGCAAACCTGACATTTTCTTACAAATTTTTGAATATCTTTCTTCATTCCTTCCCCCCAAAAATAATTTTTGATCCTTTGATATGTTTTAAGGAACCTTGGATGTCATGCCATCGGAGAGTCATGGGGATCCCTTAATATTTGCTGCTTCAACTTTTATTGAAAAAATAAAAAATATTCTACCCTCATAACAAAGTATATCTCCCTTATACTCCCAATGTTCCATAGAGTTCATCCCTTTCTTTATACATTGTATTTTTTTAGAACTGTTGTCATTTTCCCATTCATGGCAAGATTCTTCCATCCACATAGAATTATAAGATGTAATAGAATATAAGTTTGAGGCTTCTTCTATTCTAGAAAGAGAATTTGCTAGTACATTGTCCTTCATCTTTTTGTAGATTATTTCAAAATCAATCCCTCACATTTTTTCTACCCATTTTTATTGCTCTTATGATGACACTATTTTCTCCAAAAAGTACTTTAGGCTATCATGGTTTATCTTGACTTTAAAGTGCCTCCCAATGAGATATTGTCACCATTTTTTGTTGCATGTAAGAGTGCTTCCATTTGTTTTTCATATGTATATTTCACTAAAATTTTCCCCTTGAATTGTTTTCTTTCAAAATCCATTGGTCTCCCTTCTTGTGTCAATACAACTTCAATTCCTAGTCCCGATGCATCACATTATACTATGAATGTTTTACCAAAATCAGGTGTTTCCAATATTGGTGTAGAATACATGGCATCATTTAAGAGGGAGAATGCCAAAGTATCCTTATCTTTCCTTAGAAATGATTTTTTCTTCAAGAGAGATGTGAGTGGGCCTGCAATGCATGCATGATTCTTAACAAATTTTTGATAATATCCTGTAAGTCCCAACAATCCTATAAGACTCTTATGTTCTTAGGAATATGCCATTTTGTAATAGCTTAGATCTTTTGAGGGTCCACCTTAATTCCTTCCTTTGAAACAATATGACCCAAATACTCTACTTCTTGTTTCCCAAAAGTACATTTGGATCTTTTTACATACAATTAATTGTTCTCGAGAATTTGCAAAACTTTATTCACTTGTTTAATGTGGTATTCCCATGATTTGATATATATAGGTATGCCATCAAAGAAAACCAACAAAATTTTTCTAAGATGGGGTAAAAAATGTTTTTTCACAAGGCTTTGAAAAGTAGGAGCATTAGTCAACCCAAAAGTAATGACCAAGAACTCATAGTGTCTTCTTTTCTTAATATGGTATGATGGTATCCTGATTTGAGATCAAGCTTTGTAAAATAAGCCACTCCATGAAACTAATCTAATAGCTCATCAATATTTGGGATATGGAATTTATCCTTAATGGTTATTTTGTTTAGATCTCTATAATTAGGACACATCCTCCAATAAATATTTTTTTTTCTCACCATCACTATTAGAGCTGAAAATGAACTCCTATTAGGTTGAATAATACATGAATCTAGCATGTGTTGTACCATTTTCTCAATATCCCCCTTTTTTTGATGATGATATCTATAAGGCCTTTTATTAGGAAGAGTACTTCCCGATATTAGCTCTATTTGATGTTCATAATCTCTAGATGGAGGTAGAACTTTCGGAATTTCTTGCAAGACCCTATAGTGCTTTTCCAATGTGCTTCTTAATTCGTCTAGAATATTTTCATATTCCTACTTAACTTCCATAGAATAAAGTTTAACCACAACCCCCTTGCTACCCTTTTTTAGGAGCTTTTCCATTTTATGAGAGCCGATGACTTGAGAAGGTCCATATTTTTACCCCTTGAGTTCATATTGAATTCCTTCCTGTTATCACTCCAAGAAACCCTTTGTGGTTGCAGACCAAAGGTGCTTGGTAACTTAAGAAATAATTTTTTTTGTATTTTGTAAAGATGGATCAATGGGATAACTCAATTCTACTTATAGCATTCAGACATCAAAGTGATAAACAAATAGACAGTGCTCTCCAAGATTGGTTAAACAGTAAGATAGCTTTCAGTGGATGAAGAAAAGATTGCTCATAAACCAGTGCAAAGCAGGGCCTAATAAACAACTAAAGAGACTGATTACAATGTCATGAACCAAACAATAGGATAACAACTATTCAAGGTTTGACAACAATATAACAGTGAAGAAGAAATATGGAAAACTGCCACCAAAATGGAAAGAAACCTGTGATCTGTATTAGCAAATGAAAAGTCTAAGTACAAAGA
>ML779649.1:107972-118306 GCA_009831015.1 Picea engelmannii
TTCCTCTGACCTCAATGCAGGACCTGATCTTGACATAACTGAAAGTGAACTATGTCTGGAACTATAGTCGACCAGTTATTCGGGAGACAGAGGTTCTAGGAGCTAAGTGTATGGTCGATAAGCATATTGAAATAGTTTGACAGAGCATAGGGTTGATAGATGTATTAGAATATTAGGACACATTTAAATGACAGTCGAGCAGGAGAAACCGAAACTTCAACCTTTCAGGGGGAAATATATTTATGACGTTTTTACAGAGCAGGGTTTACAGACTTACCCAATAACCTTGTGTTTTCCTCGATTTGAAACACTGGCTGAATTTGGGGCTACTGTGTTGATTTTCCCGAAAAGAGGGACCAAGATTTGCAAATCCCGATCTGTTGAAAACAAAATCACGCATCGGCAGGTATCTCCAGCGATTCTCGGGCTCCTTGATAACATTTTGCGTTTTATGATGAACGAATGTCCTGCCAAAATGATGAATGTTTCTTCCACTGAGGAGGAAGAAGAATCCGTGCAACCGTCTTTGTCTATCACCGATTGGCGCAGATTTGAAAATGATTTTGCAGTGAATAACGCGCAGGAGTTTTGGAGCATTCGGTTAAAACCCACGAACGAACATCAACTCCCACGACGCGCGCTTTCGACGGTTTGAACTTCTCATCATTGCAGCGAAATTTGACATCTGGCTCGTGCGAAAGCACGGGCCTTCTTTTTGCGCGTTCAAACCTTTTCGGTGGTTGCTTGCTTTTGAAATTGACCACTTATCCGACGAAACTGAACGCTTTCGGTGGTTAATGAGCACGCTGGGGGCTCGCCCAAACCACCGAAAGCTGTTGTTTTTCCAATCTCTTGACAGAATCAAAACCAAAAATTTTCTTGAACTATAAAAACACAAAAAGTAGCTTAAGCATGCGACCAATAGCTAGGATATCCTCTACAAAGTTCAACCGAAAGAACGGTTTTACTTTGGGAGTTAACACTTCCAATTCAAATGTCATGAATAATTCGTTATAGTTTGTAGAAATTGTACCTAATGTTCTCAACCATTGAATCCCTAGAACAAAATCTACACTTCCAATGGGAATGGAATACAATGGGATTTCCAAATTATATTCTCCCATACTTATTTTAATGTTGTGGAATTTTCCCACAAAAACAATTCTCCCTCCATTAGCAACCAAAACTTGAAAATTTGTCATTGGATATACAAAACAATTGAGGCGCTCCACTAATCTTTTATCAATGAAGTTATGGTTACTACCCGAGTTAATGAACACTACAATTTTTTTCTTCTTAATTGAACCTATACTCTTCAGGCTTTGAGGTGTTGACAACTCTATTGATGCATGAATAGATATTTCACACCCGTATGAATCAATTTTGTGCACAATTTTTTTTCCAGTATTTCTCGCTCTTTTAAGTTGCAAGTTCTTCCTCATTTCTTTGTGTATATGCCTCCACTTCCTCTTCATCATTATTTTCCAAGGTGAACAATTTTGTTTCTTGGCATTTATGACCTTTTGACCATTTGTTGTTACAACTAAAGCATAGTCCTTTTTCTATTCTTTCCTCCATTTCTTTCTCTGATATTCAAGCAAGTTGAGGTAAGGTTGTCTTATGAACTGCAAATGATCTCTACTTCCTGCATATGATCCAATGGTAGACTTGTGTGTAGCCTTATTCTTGGATTGTATACAAAGAGAAAATTACATAGCTTCCATAATAGTTTCAAGATGTTTTAGGAAAAGCTCATGTTTAATGTCTTATTTTAATCCACACATGTAAGCTTCCAACAAATGTTCATCAATTATGTTATCCACCCTTGTGGCCAATACTTGAAATTCAGAATTATAATCTTCAATATCACCTAAGTGCTTGATTCTTGTCAATTGACTGAAGTATTCTTGTTCCCAAGATTTCCCATATTGTGCTTCTATGGCTCTTGAAAATAAACCCCAAGTATAATGATAAGAATGGGTCTTCATTTTAACTACCCATTGAAACCATTGATATGGTTTTATCTCAAAGTTCAAATTTTCTATGTGAATCCTTTGCTTAATAGAAAGAGAGAGAAAAAATGAGGAAATCCTATTGCTTGGTTTTATGACATATAAATCCCTTACCTACAAATATTTTCAAACTTGGATACTATGTTATGGATTTAAAATGATATATAAGGAGTTAAATGTATATGTAATAGTAGTTTGTCATGGAAATCGACCTACTTAAAAGATAAGTGAGAGTTAATTGACACTTCATAGAACCCAATAAGATCATAACAAATTAGTACACAGGGAAAATTACATGAACATATTTGAATCACTTATGTGAAAATTGAATTGAATTTGTGGGGCGACAGGTGCAGGGGGGTTATCTATAACCCTAGAGGAAAATTTGTAGTTGCTCATTCATGGAGACTAGGTATTTTTTCCAATAATTTAGCTAAATCCTATGGATTATCCCAAGGATTGAAAATTGCTAAAGCACACAACATACAAAACTTGTCATTGTTAGGGGATTCACTAATAATCCGAAGGTATTTGATTAAAGGGTCTAATTCTATGAATGTTAGGTTAGGCTCGACACTAAGATAGATCATGCATTTCATCTCCTACTTCTTTCATATCAATTTTTTTCATATTATGTGAAGCAATAATTTTGAAGTTGATAGGATAGCTTCCCAAGCCACATCTCAAAAAATTGGGACCTTAGTCATTAATCAATAGGCCACTTTAGAATATATCCATGAATGAAAATTCATGACACTTGGCACAACAATAGAAAGGTTCGTTTGCATGGAAGTGGTTATAGATTCACTTAAAGAGGAGGTTGCGGTGAGACCCTCCATTATCTCCCACATGCTACCCTCCTGTATGGAACCTTAAAAAATTATTGCAACAATGGGAGATGGAATAGTGTGGGATATTTATGGTTGTCCCTCTATGTTATATTGACATCAATCCTGACAGTCTTTGGCCCCTTCAATTTCTTGGTAATGGTTTAATTGGTATCCCTCTATATGTGTTTTATCCTTTAATGGTGGCTACCTATTCATAGCAGTGTGATGGGTGGATTTTCTTCAACCTAG
Source organism: Picea engelmannii (assembly GCA_009831015.1). NCBI lineage: Eukaryota > Viridiplantae > Streptophyta > Pinopsida > Pinales > Pinaceae > Picea > Picea engelmannii. The sequence goes on from ML779649.1 coordinate 111,064, forward strand.
GAGTTTATTTGGTTTGTGGTCTCACTTCTTGGCTTCCCAAGCTTTTTAGATGGAAGGCCCATATCTATAACAAGTTTTCTCTTGGAAATCCCTTTGTTGTTTCTATCAGGTTTATGTTCTTCCTACTCCAGGATATGGATTACTCTGAGTTGAGGGAAACTTGTAGGAATCTTAAGCAACACGACTTAGCATTGGAGGAATTGCAAGGAAAATTGAAAGCTCAAGGAGAAACTTTCATTTCTCATGAGGAATTGTTCATGAGTATTCCGTTAACCTATAAAATACATATTTCAACTTTGGAGGCCAAATTGGATACTCTCAAGAAAACTCTTACTAACATGACCGAACAGGGGCATAGTAGCCCTATTGTTACAACTTCCTTAGTTGTTCCATAACTTACACTACAATAAATTATGGATAGTTTAACCAAGCCTCCTCCCCAATTCAGAGGTTTAGAAGCTGAAGACAACCTTTCAGGATGAAGTCTTTTCTCTCTACTAGTTCTAATTTTGGTTTTTGTTTTTCAAAATAGTCAAGATCTTAAAACTATTATGTAGATATTATAAGCATCATTTTGAGATGAACTTAGTATATTCCAAGAGATTCCAAGAATTAGATGTATTGATGGATAACCTCTTTGATTTTGATACGTAATCAACACCTCAACTCCTCTTTGTATGTTCTCTCTGCTGCAATTTTTTGTAGTATTTTATAATAGAAAAGTACAAGTTTCGGTTAATAAAAAAATTCAATTGAATTTGGAAAGTCCTATTCCAAAGCCAATATTAAGATAATATTAACACCTACTAAGTTTAAAATAGGATCATGACAAATTATGTAGGAAAATTACATAAGAATATTTGAAACACTTATGTGAAAATGAGACAATTGAATTTTGAAATTTTCCTAACCCATAGTTAATATTAAGGTCATACTCACACCTACACAATTGAAATTTTATATAAATTTACAATTTCCAAGAGGACTTTATAGTTTTCATAATATGAAGAATTTGGGTTATATTTTATTGAAAGACTTTTTAATTTGAGTCTATGTTAAACAAAATTAAGTAGAACAATATAATACAATGTGATTTAATTTCTAAGAACATAAAAAATAATGATTCTATTCCCTAGGAAAGGCTTCTAATATTACTACATAGGCAATGATTTAATAACATGAATTGTGACAATTAAATCCATAAATGTCAAAAGCTAGCAAATATAATGTCACATTTTTTTATAAATAATCATCATAAATGATGTCATATTTTTGTGAATGATCCTTAGAGCTATATGGAAATCTAAAAGCCCTAGTCCCCCAATTACGGTGGCCCTCCTAGCTCCCATTCCTCCCCTTCCCTCTCCTCCATCCCATCATCAAGATCCCTTGCACCTTCATCTTAATCATTCTCTATTATAACCCTCCCTTCATGCCCATTATTCCCACCATCAATGCCTCCCTCTGACTTGACATGCTAGTGGATCAAAGGACATAGTTGACATCATTCACTTTCATATCTCCTAAATGTTCCCCCTCATTGTTAGATTTTATATCCCAGGAGGTACTCCACATGTTTGTCTTGTATGCAGAAGTAACCTTGTACTTACACTACTAGACACTTGACTTTGTAATGGGTTTTTATAAAGTTGTGATAAAGTGGTTCTTTTATTAAAATGATTTTTTAATGAAGTGTACCTTCTAATATTAAAGTGACTTTATTTCATAAAGTGCACTTATGTTATAAAGTGAAATTGTACTTTAATATTTAAGTGATTTATTTTGGAGGGAATGAATCATGTCCCTTGATCATGTAAAAGCAATATTAGATCTTGGCCTTTGGATTTAGGGATGGGGAAGGTGAAAATACACTTGGAAGGTGAAAAGTAATTTTTGAATTATAAGAGAATGCATTGGGTAGTGTGCAAGACACAACAATGAGAATAAGATATTGAGATATTTTTGAGATACCTTGAGAGAGGAAAGGGAAACAAGTTGGGCACATTTCCCAAGAAAAAACTCTATTTTGAGTGTGCTAAAATTTATTGCTGTGAGGAAGGCCGTACTGTACGGATCCATATAGTTCGTACAAAAGATAAGTGGGCACATTTTTTGAGGCAATGACGACACAAAAATTGAGGCAGCTTGAGGATATTTTTTGTTGAAGGGTATCCATATAGAGTAGTCTGTACAACAACCGATTGGGATGATTTTTGAGGTGATGTTTTTTTGGGTGGGCTGTACAACAATACGAACTTGACACATTTTTGAAGGCATATTTTTGGAGGGACAGTTTGGGTGCTGTAAGTGGTTTTCTCTTGGCTGTAAATGTAATCTTGCTGCTGATATATCTTTCCTGAAGCTAATACAATCTCTCTCTCTTTGGGTTTCCCCACATTGGGGTTTTCCCTGGCTGGTTGCCTAAATTTATGAGTATTACATGGATGTATAATTGTTGTTCATTCTGTTTATTCCGCTGCAAAAGTGCTTGGTAATGTGTATTTATGCTCATAATGTTTTGTGAATGTAGGTTTATACATTTTAGAGTTCATAGAGGACACTTATCTCTAGGTTGCTAAGTGTATGACATAACTGTGCATGTTGATTTTGTCATTAAATTTATACATGGTATCAGATCTTGGGCTCTGAGTTACAATGAGCAGTGGGATTTTTAGGCAAGGTTTGAAGAAGGAACCTTGATTGTTTGTTTTCCATTGAACAATTGATAGGGAGATGGTTGTTTGCATCAGGTATGATGACCGGTTGGATGGGATTTCCAACTATTTGCAATGGAAAGTCAGGATGTCAATTATTCTAAGGGAGAACAAAATTTGGATCTTTGTCAGCACCATAGTTGTTATTCCATCAATAAAACCTATACCTTTGCATTTACATGAAGTAAAGGAGGCCAAATATCATAGTCTTATTCTAGATGGGGTGAAGGATCACCTTATCCCACACTTGGCTAAGAAGAAGACAACCAAAGAGATATGGGATGAACCGGAAAACTTATACGAGGTGAAGAATGAAACCAAAAGATAGCCTTGAAGGATAAAATGCATGATACCAATATGGGTAAAGGTGAGAGTGTGGCTTCTTATCTTACCCGGGTAACTCAAGTGAAAGATGAGCTGGTTGTAGTTGGTGAGGTCATATCAGATTCATAGTTGGTGAGGATATCCTTGAAAGGATTCACCAAGGAATGGAAAGTCTTCGTGAAGTGTGTGGTGGGTCGTGAGAATATTCCAGATTGGAGAAGACTATTGGACGATTTCACTTAGGAGGAGATTCAAGAAGGATCTCAGAGTAGTGGATAGAAGAAAGATGGAGCCGATGAAGATGTTGCTCTTACTGCAAAGGGTAAGGGGAAGAAGAAAGGAAATTCCAGGAGGGACTTGAGTAAAGTCAGATGTTACTGTTGTAACCAATTGGGGCACCTTGCTTCTCAGTGTATTGAGAGGATAAAGAAGAAGAAGGAAAATGAGGGGCCTGATACAACTACTACAACAACCATGGATGACTTTCCTTCCGAGTTTCATAAGGAATTTTCTTTGGTTACTCTAGTATCCAGTGTCAGTAGTGGAGGATTTGGGGGTGATAATAGATGGATTGTTGATAGTGGAGTCTCTTATCAAATGATGAGAATTTGGCGAGTATTCCTTATTATCACAAAGACAGTTCTTGAACGACTAGTGGAGAGTGAAGGTGGTATGGCACGAGCTGTACATGGAGTTGGAAGGGTTAGATTCTGACTCGAGTATGGAGGATTCGTGGAGCTTGATGGAGTTCTCTTTGTTCCAGGGTTGAGGGTTAACTTGCTCTCAGTCTCAACCTTGGAGGATGTTGGATATTGTACATTGTTCAAGAAGGGAAATGTATTTATCTATAGGGAGGGAGTGGACGCGATTGAACCACAACTAATTGGTGATCGAGTGGATAGGTTGTACATGTTGCGAGGAAAACCTTCAGGCTATGATTCAGCGTTGGATGAGGAGCAAGAGGCTCTTGAGAATGTGGTGGGCCCAAGGATTCAATCTTGCATTCTGAGAGAAGAGAGGGAGTCTCTTCTGAGAATTGACAAGAGGCTCAACTGGTGTGATCGAGGCTCGTAGGTGGAGTGGATTCTCCTATGGGCTTAGGGTTCAAAGTGGTTGTTAGGAGAAGATCTTCTGGTTCGAGTTCTGTGCAGGTGTTGGGGTTGGATCCAGGTTCAGAGGGAGCTCCTATTATGGAAAGTGTGATGGGATCGGATGATGTTGATGGCAACGAGTACATCCCTAGCTAAGAGGGAGTGTTATCTTTTATAGCTCGGGAGGTACTCCGCATGTTTGTCTTGTATGTGGAACTAACCTTGTACTTACACTACTAGACACTTGACTTTGTAATGGGTTTTTATAAAGTTGTGATAAAGCGGTTCTTTTATTAAAGTGATTTTTTAATGAAGTGTACCTTCTAATATTAAAGTGACTTTATTTCATAAAGTGCACTTATGTTATAAAGTGAAATTGTACTTTAATATTTAAGTGATTTATTTTGGAGGGAATGAATCATGTCCCTTGATCATGTAAAGGAAAGATTAGATCTTGACCTTTGGATTTAGGGATGGGAAAGTTGAAAAGACACTTGGAAGGTGAAAAGTCATTTTCAAATTATAAGACAATGCATTAGGTAGTGTGAAATACACAACAACGAGAAGAATAGATTGAGAGATTTCCAATATAGGTTGAGAGAGGAAAGGACAACAAGTTGGTTGCATTTCCCAAGGAAAAAATTTGTTTTGAGTGTGCTGAAATTATTGTTGTGAGGGAGGCCGTATTGTAAGGATCCATACAATCCATACAACAAAGAAGTTGGCACTTTTTTCAAGGCAAGGAAGGCATGGAAATTGAGGCAGCTTGAGGATATTTTTTGTTGAAGGGAAGCTATATAGAACAGTCCATACAACAACAAATTGGAATGATTTTTGAGGTGCTATTTTCTGGGTGGGACGTACAACAATATGAACTTGGCACATTTTTCAAGGTAGATTTTTGGAGGGACAATTTGGGTGCTATTAGTGGTTTTTTCTTGGTTGTAGATGTAATATTGCTGCCGACATATCTTTCCTGAAGCTAGTAAAATCTCTCTCTCTCTCTTTGGGTTTCCCCACATTGGGGTTTTCCTTGGCTGGTTGCCTAAATTTATGAGTATTACATGGGTGTGTAATTATTGTTCATTGTGTTTATTCCACTGCAAAAGTGCTTGGTAATGTGTATTTTTGCTCATAATATTTTATGAATGTGGGTTTATACATTTCAAAGTTCATAGATGAAAATTATCTCTAGGTTTCTAAGTGTATGACAAAACTGTGCATGCTGAGCTTTCCATTAAATTTCTACACCTAAAATTTTATAGATTCATAATGTACCATCCTTTGTTCTAAAATATTTACCTCCTCTTTACTACCATCTAGCCCAAACCTTTCTTTACTCCCTACTTGAAAACCTATTGCATAGCCTATCTAACTGGGAGAACCCCTCTATACCTAGCTCGCTTCCCTTTCATCCTTCCTTTGACTAACCTTCCTATAGAAAAAAGAAGAAAAAATGAGCACACTTCATAAAGAAGTAGTGAGGTGACATGCATACAAATATACAAGATGAGTAGGTCTAGGGGACCATCCTCCAATACTAAAATAGTTATCGACTTAACAAGAACTATGACCTCAAAATAATAACTCTAGCTCTCAAAACCCATATTTATGCGTCAAAACACAAAAATCAACACCGAATCAAAAACTGGTGTTATTGACAACACCTTTTTTGTTTTCAAGGTTATAATTACAACAATTTTCCACCATGTCTTTAAATCCTTATTAAATTGAAAATTTTTATTAAATTCGACCCCCGAATCACAAAGTGGTTCTCATAGCATCACCTCTCTTTTTTCTGGGTTAAAATTACAACTTGTATGAAATCATGGTCTTGACAACTAGTATTGATCCAAACAAAAACCTTAAGATCAACCTCCAAAATGAACACTAGTGCTAGCGGTAACACCCTCTTTTTTCCAGGGTTAACATGAAACTATGGCCTTAACAATTGGTAATGTTGTGAATCAAAACCTCAAAATCATCCTCTAAATCAAAACACATTGCTATAAATAACACATTCATTTTTAATTTTGGGCTTAAAATTGTGATGTTTTAAAAACCAGAGTCTAAAAAAATCAACATGGTTACAAACAAAATCATAAAATAAATAAATATATCTAACAGATAGAATCTTGGAGAAAGATGGAACAGATCCAAAATAATTTTATAACTTATAATCTCAAAATTAAGGGCAATACACCCTATCCTATATTCCTCATAGAAGCAAGCCTTTCCCCCATTGAGAGAATTGCTATGATTAGATACCTAAAGTACAAGAACAAGATAAACATGGATGACAAGAAGCCTACCCAAAATTGCTTCAAACTCTAGCCAAAATCACTAGCAGCTCAAGCGGGGATGGCATAAATATGCCAAATCTTGGCTAAATAATTAGGGAATACAAGAAGAATCCATCATGCAGAATATCAATAATATTACAAATATTATCACTTCTAAATTTTACGGAGAATATGTGGTGTGATAAAGAATTAGTGGATAAAAGGAAATTAAGATACTACAAGGAGGCGGTCAACACTAATTCAGAAGATAAAAATTTCCTCTCAGTTTTGAAAAGTGCAAAGAACAAAATTAACATTGCTAAAATAAGAACAAACTCTCATGGGATACAAAGTGAAATTGGGCATTGGACAACTACCAAAACACCATGGGATGAGATAATCTATCACCTTTGTGATGCTAAGTGGGTAAAAGATGAAAAACACTTCCTCTTAGATTTCCCTTCCTATACCCATATTAGATCCCAATTTAAAAATATTTTCCACGTTATGGACCTTCCTAATCTCCTAAGTCATCAAAACTATGGTGATGTTGGAATGCTTCGCTCAATGCTTTTTTATCATAGAAATACAATTTTAAAGAAATTGAAGTAATCTCTTACCTTCTTAAGGTACGATAGAACAATTGGTCTTAATGGATGTTAATCATCATCATCATCATCATATATTAAAAAAAAAAAAAAAAAACTAATTTTGTGAATTAAATAATAATAATAATAATTAAAAAAAAATTGAGGCCTTCCCTACTGTTGCTGGCCCCGTGGGCATCAACAATAGGGGAGGGGGTGGGGAGGGTGATTCTTGGAATCTCCCT
>ML779649.1:118527-129021 GCA_009831015.1 Picea engelmannii
AATTCTGGGAATCACCCTCCTTCCTGTATTTTTATTTTTATTTTTTTTGGTTTTTTAAAAAAATATGTTTTATAATTTTTATATATCGAATATTTTTTCATTTTTTCATTTTTTCTATTTGTTTTTATTTTAATTTGTTTTAAGAAAAAAATAATTTAAGTTTTTTTGGGGGTTTATGTTCATAATTTGTTTTTATTTTTTTAAATTATCATGTTTTTTCGATTAAAATGTGCATTTATATATAGATATGTTTTTCAAAAAAACCATGTTTTCCCCTTATGTTATGTTTTTCCTATACATTTCTTTTTATTAATTAATTAATGTTCTTCTTTTTTAATATTTTTTTTGTAAGAGTGTTGGTTTTTTAGGAGATGGTCTCCATACCATTGTAATTTTAAGCTAGAAAAAACAAAAACAAATGTGCTACTTATAGAACCATGTTTCAATTCTGAGGTTGATTTCATGGTTTTGGTTCACAACGATACCAGTTGTCAAGGCCATTGTTTCAAACAAGTTTTAATGGTAACCTTGGAGAAAACAGGGTGCTACTGGTAGCACCACTTTTAGTTTCATAGGTTGATTTTAAGGTTTTTGTTCGGAATGGTATTGGTTGTCAAGACCACAATTTCAATCAAGTTGTAATTTTAACCCCGAAAGAAAATGGGTGATTCTATGAGCACCACTTTTTTTTTTCGAGGGTTGATTTTAAGGTTTTTGTTTGTAACTTTATAGATGATAGTTGTGATTTTTTTTAATTTTAACTTTGAAAAAAAAATTGCTACTGATAGCATCATTTTTTGAAACGAGGGTAAAAATAGAAACTAAATGCAACCTCTAAAAAAATGAGAACTTTAGAGAGTTCTTGTTAAGTTGGTAACTTTGTTTACTCCAACAAAGATAATTTTATTGGGAAATTCAACGGTGAAAATTAAATTTTTGAGAAAGCCATGAAAAGTTGGGTTGCAACAAGATGGGAAAAGTTCTTGGTTACATATCTAAGATTCATTTTGGTTCCATGGGATTTACTACATTTATCTTAAAAGCATGCCAAGATAAGGATAAAATAAGAGCATAAGGGCGATATTAAAGCAATGCATATTCTCTATATATTCAATATTGGATTTCAAGTTTCAACCTAACCTGTGAACAAATCACAAAGACACCCATCTGGACGAAACTACCCAATCTACCTATGGAATTTTGGATGAAAAATATACCAAGGCAAATTGAGAACAATACTAGAAAATTCATCAAGATTGATGATCACAATCTGGTAATGGACAACCTAGCAGTAGAAAAAAAGTTGTTGAGATGGATTTAAATAAGGGACTACTAGAAGACATGGAGCTCAACCATGTTGGCATATCTCATGGGAAAAATCAGGTTTCATGAATGTTCCCTTCTATTTCCACTTCTACGGAGAGATTGGACACTTCAGACACACCTTCCCTAGGAGAATCCTGGATGGGAATATACATGTGGAACATGAGGAGGATGATAAAATCATTAGTAAGTCCTATAATCCTATTCATTCTCGAGAAGGAACTTCATTGCTACGATATTTTAGGAAAGCCACCCTTCCCTTTGACTACCACCCCTAGTTCCATTCTTAAAAACTATTAACATCACTAGAAATTTCAAGGAACTATCCCATGCACTAAAGAATTAAAAGAGGACCTGGAATGGAACAAGTGCATCTATGAATATGGGGACCCCACTCTTCCAAGCCTTCCACTCATCCCATTTCTTTCATCACCCCCAATTCATCTCTTTCCACATTTTTTCCCCTTAATCCATCCCATCTCCTTCCCCTCCCACTCCCACCCCCTTATATAGACCATGAACCCCTCTTAGTGAAATTCCTCAAAAGTTTACAACTCCCCACCCCTTAGCCTCATCCTTTCATTAAAAAATAGGCATATTTGAGCATAGGTGCCACACTTGATCAAAAGCCAAGAATCCTACAAATGATACCTCTTAGGAACTTTCTAGTGATCTAGACATAATACCTTACTCAAACACTAATAAGAAGGCAATGGGAAGAAAATCCAATACAACCAAAGCTATTTTTTAGGCAAATATTGTGGTCCAACATGGTCAACAACAAATATTCACTGGGGCACTTAGATAATATGAATCCATTAAAAAGGTTAAATAATGATCTTACTCTCTATCAATAATAAAGGCCCATGGTCAACTAAAAACTTAGTTCCCTTTGTAAAATCATCAATGTACATAGGTCTTATGTGTTTTTTGTTCAAGAAACAATGATCTCAGATATTGCATGCAAACTCTCCCTTCAAAAAAATGCTCTTGAGTCCCTGATTGTACTTTTGAATGTTCCAATTATGTTCATGGGTTGGAAAAATTTCTTTCACCTCGCCAACTTTGGAAAATCCCCAAACTACATGAATGTCACCCTCTTCTAGATTAATGAGCTTAACCATGGTATTAACTTTGTAAATGTCTATGTTCCCCTATACAAAATATATTATTTTTGGATTGACTTATCCAAAAGAGGTATCTTGGAATCCCCTAATCTCATTCTTTGGGAATATATAAATCTCATATTAACTAGAGAGGAAAAATGGGGCTACAATGTTCAAAATGATCCACCAGTGGACTACTTCCTCGATATTTATGAACACACAACACTAGCTGATATTGAACATGTATCCCCATGGAAATAGGGACCAACAACAGATAGAGGAAACATTACATTAGGAAAATACCTAATAGATTTCTTGTAAAATAATACTTTCTAGATAGGGTTCAAAGATACAAGTCGAGGGTAATTACAAATGGTGGTTTTCATCATTCCATGATTATTCTAGATCTAGATAATGCCTCAAAACATACCCCCTCACCATTCAAATTCAAACTTTGTTGGATTACTCATCAAGGAACCAAGGAGACCTCATGACTCAATTCCAAAGGAAAGCGATCATTATCAAAGGTATGTCAAAAAAATGGTTCTTAAAATAGTTTGGGGATGCAACTCAAATTGGTGGAGTACTATATATCCTATCTCCATGAACAATATTTCCCTAGAAACCACTCTCCTAAATGGATACAAAATTTGACAGATCTAGAAAAAGAGCACCATACCCTACTCACTTGGGAAGAATCTCAATGGTGAATAAAAGGTAATGTCATATAGCTTCAAGAGGGAGATCAAAACAACTCATTCTTCCATAAGTAGACACCAACCCATAAATGTTGTAATTCTATTTGTAGGATAACATACCATAAGGGGATCTTGTGTGATGTATTTGAACCATTGGTGTTGTAGGGGTATCACATTTCAAATATTTATACACCCAATCCCACAAGAGACCCTTAAGATCATTCTATCAATGAATTTCCCCTCTTTGGTGGATGAAGACACAAACACAGAACTCATGGCTCTAATCCGATTGGAAAAACTCAAACATGTCATTCAAAAAATTCAACATGACAAATCTCCACGACCAGATGGCTTCCTGATCGAATTATTAATATGTTTTTAAGACCTCCTTTGAAAGTATTTTCTATAGTTAGTATAAGAATTCAAGATAAAAGAGAAGGTGCTTTAGGATTTCAAATCTACATTCCTTGCCACCATTCATAAGGTAAAAAATCCCTCCCATTTTGATAATTTTTTACCCATCTCTTTATGCAATAGCATTTACAATATTATCTCCAATATCATAGTTTTTTGGCTTAAACCCTCCCTATATAAGAGAATATATAGAGATAAAATGACACTCCTACATGGGTCTGACATTCAATATGCCATATGCATTTCTCAATAGGTCCTTCACACAATCAAAACCCTCAAAAACTGAGTTTTCATTTAAAAAATAGAGCTTTCCAAAGCCCTTGTTAAATCCAATATGCTTTACCTAAGACTGATCTTGACTCAAGTAGGCTTCTCATGGCCTTTCATCAATTGAATTGAAGCCTATATATCATCAACCTCATTTTCTATCATCATTAATGGATTGAGTTTTAATTTATTTCATTCTTCGAGAGGTATCTAATAGGGGTTCCCACTACCCCCCTTCTTTACTTGATTATTATTGAGGATCTTAGTAGATTAATTCATGTTGAACATTGTATAATAAGTCTAGACACCCATTTGATGTTTGTATATGACCTCCTCCTATTTTGAAATGGATCCCTATTTGAAGCCAAAACCTATGAGAGAATACTTGATCTCTTTTGTTTCGCCAAGGGAATGAATACAAATAAAGAAAAATCCTTTGTTTGTTTCAACCTTATCCCTTAGCCTCATATAACCATGATCCACAAGATTATTTTCTTCTATTTGCAATAATTTAATGATAAAATTCATATGTTAGATACCATCTAAAACCAAATAGCTATATAATTACACATTGGACCTAGATCTTTGATATAGTGAAGTCTAGAATATGTAATACACCTAACCCCCTAACCCTTACTTAGGATGGTGGGGCATCTAAATTTACTCTACCTCAATTCAATTCTAATATGTCTCTAAGTCTCTTAGATGGATTATACTGACTAAGAGCTTTCCAATGGCTATTCCCATGCTCATAAACAAGATCTAACGCAAAATTTACAGTCTTCTGAAGTTTTTATGATTTCAACTATCAAATTCACCTCACTTCCACGCGACATCCATGTGGAACCCTACCATTTGTACCATCCGATGTCACACTAAATTAAAATCTAGCATGGCACTTGCCACCTGGCTCATCAACATTCCATATTAACGACTCCAATCACTTGGGCCTATCATCATTGTTGTCGAGGTTCTACTCCTTAGGAGTTGCGAGTCACCCCAACCAACAAGTTCCGACAAATATCACTCTAGCAGTTCAATCCCAAATATGATGACTCTCTATTGATGACATCTAATTGCTTCAACCACATCAACACCTCTATCTTGCATGATTAATAACACCCTCTCCTTTAATATCTTCTAGGGTAAATGGGTGGGACATACATATATCCATGGTTGAGATTCCATATTTCCTCTGCAATGATCAATGACTGTTGTTTGACCTTGGTATCCTCTTCCTCATCGGCCCAACTTCCTTAAATCACTCGAAATTATGTTCACCAACTTCTGATGAACGACTGGCATCTAACGACATATAGATATGATGGCCATGGTTTAAAGTGAATACCTAGAGACTTCAACTCCCTTCGGGACCACTCTCATTCTATCGACCATTCACTTGTCAACACACAACATCCCTTGAGGCACGTTGGCTTCCATGCTAGCAGCTCCATTAGCATGACATCACTATCCCTTCTATCCTTCCTTAAGTGGGACCCATGATATTCTAGAACTGAGATTTAATATTTCCCTTGTACCAATTGACCATTCTCATTCTTTCCCAATTCTTCGTCATTGTCGACACTCCCTCATCGTCGCTATATATTATCTCTCCTTTCCTTGACCTCTTTAATGTTTCAACCTCCCGAAAAACTATCCTAATCTTCCCATCGCACCAAATCGATGGTTGTCGATGGCTCTAGGACTTCTTCTCGTCAGACCCTTTCTCTTCGCTTCTCAACTTGGAATTTTTTATGAACTCGCCCTTCGACGTATGGTTGAGATTCATTCACCACGCTGAATTGATGACTACAATATCCATTGATTCAATCACATTTTTTCCCATAGGGAAAGGGTCCAAAATCGAGACTTATACCATTTCATGGGTTCTTCAAGGATTTTATATATCTGTAAGAGACTGAGAACTACCATAAGACCAACTAAGGCCCTCTTTCTTCCTTGGGATGAAGTTTTCATATCTTGCAAGATTTCCATTTAAAATGGCTGAAGGTTTAAAGGGATTAAGACTCTCCGAACTACACTGAGACCTTCCCCACGCACCAGGGTATTCCCTCAACTAGTCCTGGGTGAAGATTTTGTTCATATCCTATAAAATTTATACTAAGGAATACGAGGTTACCTTAGACCACAAGGTTCTTTAACCTCTACAAATACCTCCTTGCACTGGGGCACTTAGGTCATATTCCAAATCAAGATTTTTTCCATTTCTTGTAAGATTTCCTCCCAAGATGCTATATCCTCATAGATACCGAGTATCCCTACTTGTATTATCTTTGTAAGTTAACAGATTAAACAATGAAAAAAACAAAGTATACTTCATTTTTCTAAAAAATTTAATTCATTATTTAAAATCATTCATATTTCCCTTTAAATTAAAAGACTACATGTTTACATCATTAACACACATCAAAAATTTCAATTAAACACTAATTTGTTCAGGAAATTAGAAAAATCCAACCGATTGAGAGAGGACACCTTTCCTCTCAACCTTAGGCTATGCTACAAAGCACCTTCCTACAACAAGACACCGCCATGCCAAGCCATGATATCATAAGGGGGGGAATTCAACTGGTTCTTAAGATCAGAATGATCCAAGAAGGTTACTTCTCCTTCCTCCACTGACAACAGTAGAATTTTTTGCCAATCCCACTGAGCTCTGGGATTCCACATGTTTATTAGGCACCTTCCCCACTACATTTCCTCTGCACAAGGGAGCACCTTCTTTTCCATATTATACCTCAGTGATCTTCCCTTACTAGTGCCAATTTCTATCCAGTAAATACTAGTATGCATCCCTCTATCACTCCAATCTGGATTCAGGTCTTCTCTATCTTAGAATGATAAAAAATATCTTGGAAGAGATTCCTATTTTCTTCAAGGAAATCTCTTTGATTTCTTCTCTTCTTCACACTGTGCTCTTGAATGCCTCTGTTCAATGCACCATTCACCTATGCACCCCCTCCTTTGTTCCTTGTTGTTTTTCCGATGATGTTTTCCACCTTTGGCCTCTTCTTCCCCCAATCCCTTGGGATTCCCATGGCTTATTCCAAACACGAACTGTTGTTTTGGGGTTTGTAATATTGAAAAGGAAAACCCGTGGGTGTCCCATCCTTCAAGTTATTCAGTTGGAATTTCATCTCCTCTATAGATAAATACTTCCAATAGTATTAACCGCCTCAACCATCAATCATGTTCTTGTTGAAATTACTAAGACAACTGAGAGGGGGGGGGGGTGAATCAGTTGTAATTGAGCTTAAACAATTTTAAGTCTATTAAAACATTATTAATATTTATTCAAGTGATCATCAACAATATACAACATATGAATAGTAAAAGTAAAGAGCATCAATCACACATAAGGTATACACAGAGACATATTTTCATGAGGAAAACCATAAAGGGATAAAACCTCTTCTTCTTAGAAATGATAGGCGGTCTTTTAAGTTCTATATATCATCTATAATTGAGAACCAACTCAATGTGAGGCTGCTACCTCTATTTTACAAGATGCAACTTGTTTGAGAGCACCAACTCTCTGGTTTCTCTAGCACCCACTAGATGGAAGCACCAACTCCCTTAATGTTCCAGCACCAACTGGATGGAAGCACCAACTTCCAGTTACACAGGCTCCAACCTGTATAACAGAGAACACTTGTTCTCCCTTGCACCACCCTGCCACCCTGGTTTCTCTGGCTGCAACCAGATGGAAGCTACAAATTCCTGTGTTCAATATCTCACTTGAAATTCTGAGGACAACAGTCCTCTCGAGCACCTCCCAAGAATATGTATGAATAAATAAACAGTCAACTATGCAGATAAACCAATTCTTACCAATCTTTCTTTGTTCTGTAAATCTGGTCTTCTACTAACTGTTCTGCTATTCTTCTCTTCCTTTGTCTGTTCAGCAGGTCTGCTCTGCATCAACTTGATCTGTCATTCTACTCTACTTCTGCTTCTCTTCATCATCTATTACTCTTCTCTGAGTTTCATCTCACACTGTGCATATTTTGAATCTCACACAACACATTCTATGATTTTTCCTTTCTTACAGTTTCATTCATTTTTCATACAGAATGACCAACAACACACAGTCTGTCTCATTTTATTTTATACACACATCCATGACAGTTGCACTTCACATTTCCTTAGGCAAAAGAAAGACAACTGTCCAAGCAACTGAAACGCCATATGATTGGCAATCATGAGTCCGTTTCGCTAACAGATTCGTAACTGAGGAGTTAACTGTGAGAGAGAATAGTAACCCTCCGATCTTTGTTCAAATTCACCTGCACCATTGGATTGGCTTCATGAGATCTTGCATTCATTTCAGCATTTCTGTGGCCAAGCTTAGCACCTCTAGCTTCTACCTCCATCTTCCATCGATGTGATCAATGGCTATGACCACACGCTTATGCATAAAGCGCTTTCGCGATTTCTCATTTCGTGATTTTCAACACTATGCTCTGTTGACCCCAAGTCAACGAAATTTCGATCACTTGCCACATGTCCTATGATTCCATGGTCCAGATATGATCTTGATTCAATGGCTGCGATTGAATTGCGATTTCGCATATCGCGATTTCGACATTCTTGTTGCATTGTTTTCTTTTTCTCTCCATGTCGCGATTCACGAAACTCCAATATGGAGTTAGATCAATGGTTCAGATCTGATCTTGATTCAACGACTGAGATTGAATCGCGATTTCGCATATCGCGATTTCAACATTCTTGAAGTTCAGTGTTTTTGTCACTTCAAAGTCCCGATCCATGAAACTCCGTAATGGAGTCGGATCAATGGTCCAGATCACATCTTGATCTGACGGCTCAGATTAAATTGCGATTTCGCATATCGCGATATCGAGATTCCTGTTGTTAAAAATCTTTGACATCTCCAACACTCGATCTGCGAAACAACGAAATGAACTGGGATAAACGATCCAGATTCCATCTTGATCTGACGGCTCAGATTAAATCGTGATTTCGCATATCGCGATATCGAGATTCATGTTGTTAATAATCTTTGACATCTCCAACTCTCGATCCCCAAAACTCTGACATGGACTAGAATCAATGGTCTAGATTCCACCTTGATCTGACGGCTCAGATTAAATCACGATTTCAAGAGGTTAGGGAACCATGTTCCTTTGACTCTCCAGTCTGCGAAATGACGATCTATCCCCATGTGTCCTACCCATAAATGGACGGTCCTCCTTCTTTCAAAATTTTGTACGCCAACTTCTTCTTGTTATACTTTAAAAGGCGTGCAGGTTCTCCTTGATCCAACGATGGTCGGGTCCTGCGCTTGGATATAACGTCTGAGATCTGTCCTTCTCTTCAACGCTCTTCTTGTCTATATTCAGATCTGACAACCCTCGTTCTTTTGGGAATTTTGAATGGGATCCAACGATCAGAAATGATTCTCAAACTTTACGAGCCTTCGATCATTCGATCAATGTTGCGTTTCCTTTTATCATTCGATCTTCCTGAACTTGTCTTTTGTTTTCTTGTCTGTTACAAATTTCCTGTACTCATGCCATCTTCATTGTTGTACTTGCCATCAATGACAAGCATTCATTGTCTGTTAAATATTTGCCATTCGCTGTCTATTAAATATTTGCCAACAATCTCCCCCTTTGGCATTGATGGCAACACAAGCACCCACATGCATTCGGACTTGACTCTCCTCTCGAACTCTTTTCTCCCCCTTTGACATCAATGTCAAAGAAGAAACATTCTTCCCCTAATCTGTTGCAAAAACATACTCCCCCTGTCGACTATAAGCATCTTGGAAATACACCAGATATTCAATAAGTACTCCCCCTGACCAGGTGAATAGATTAGACACAAGAAATTATAACCCCCAATTTTTGATGAAGATATCCAAAAGGGGTCGCTGCTAATGGTTTAGTAAAGATATCAGCCATCTGTTCTTTGGAAGGAATATAATTCAGCTAAACAATTCTGTTTGTAACTTGTTCTTTGAGAAAATGGTACTTTATTGGAATATGCTTGGTCTTGGAGTGAAGAACAAGATTCTTGGAGACACTAATGGCACTGGTGTTATCACAATGAATTGGAATAGGATCAGTGTAAGTTACCTTCAGATCTGCAAGAGTTTGTATCATCCATAAAATTTGTGTGCAGCAAGTAGCAGCAACAATGTATTCTGCCTCTGTAGTGGATAATGAAATGGATCCTTGCTTTTTACTAATCCATGCAACTAATGAGTCACCTAGAAAGAATGCTCCTCCACTGGTGCTTTTTCTCTCATCAACACAGTTTTCCCAGTCTACATCTGAATAAGCAGTTAACTGGAAATTATGATTTCTAGGATACCACAGACCATAAGTCATTGTTCCATTCAAGTATTTAAATATCCTTTTGACAGCTACTAAATGACTTTGTTTAGGAGCAGACTGAAAATGACCTACCATTCCAACAGCTTGCATTATATCAGGACGGGATGTTGTGATGTACAGAAGACTGCCTATCATAGAGCGATATGTCTTTTGATCAACATTGGGTGAGATATCATCTTTACTCAGCTTGCAACCAACCACCATAGGTGTGCTAACTGTAGAGGAATATTCCATCTGAAATTTCTTCAACATCTCTTTCAAATATTTTTCTTGAGAAATAAAAATTCCTACAGAGCTTTGTTTTAC
>ML779649.1:133025-179483 GCA_009831015.1 Picea engelmannii
GAGGGGGGGGGGGGTGAATCAGTTGTAATTGAGCTTAAACAATTTTAAGTCTATTAAAACATTATTAATATTTCTTCAAGTGATCATCAACAATATACATCATATGAACAGTAAAAGTAAAGAGCATCAGTCACACATAAGGTATACACAGAGACAAATTTTCACGAGGAAACACATAAAGGGAGAAAACCTCTTCTTCTTCGAAATGATAGGCAGTCTTTTAAGTTCTGTACATCATCTATAATTGATCACCAACTCAATGTGAGGCTGCTACCTTTGTTTTACAAGCTGCAACTTGTTTGAGAGCACCAACTCTCTGGTTTCTCTAGCACCCACTAGAAGGAAGCACCAACTCCCTTAATGTTCCAGCACCAACTAGATGGAAGCACCAACTTCCAGTTACACAGGCTCCAACCTGTATAACAGAGAACACTTATTCTCCCTTGCACCACCCTGCCACCCTGGTTTCTCTGGCTGCAACCAGATGGAAGCTACAACTTCCTGTTTTCAAGATCTCACTTGAACTTCTGAGGACAACAGTCCTCTCGAGCACCTCCCAACCTCCCTAGAATATGTATGAATAAATAAATAGTCAACTATGTAGATAAATCAATTCTTACCAATCTTTCTTTGTTCTGTAAATCTGGTCTTCTACTAACTGTTCTTCTATTCTTCTCTTCCTTTGTCTGTTCAACATGTCTTCTCTGCATCAACTTGTTCTGTCATTCTACTCTGATTCTACTTCTCTTCATCATCTGTTACTCTTCTCTGAGTTCCATCTCACACTGTGCATATTTTCAATCTCACACAACACATTCTATGATTTTTCCTTTCTTACAGTTTCATTCATTTTTCATACAGAATGACCAACAACACACAGTCTGTCTCATTTTCTTTTATACACACATCCACGGCGGTTTCACTTCGCATTTCCTTAGGCAAAATAAAGATAACTGTCCAAGCAACTGAAACGCCAACTGATTGGCAATCATGAGTCCATTTCGCCAACAGATTCGTAACTGAGGAGTTAACTATGAGAGATAACAGTAACCCTCCGATCTTTGTTCAAATTCACCTGTACCGTTGGATTGGCTTCATGAGATCTTGCATTCATTTCGGCATTTCTGTGGCCAAGCTTAGCACTTCTAGCTTCTACCTCCATCTTCCATCGATGTGATCAATGGCTATGACCACACACTTATGCATAAAGCGCTTTCGTGATTTTCAACACTATGCTCTGTTGACCCCAAGTCAGTGAAATTTCGATCGCTTGCCACATGTCCTATGATTCCATGGTCCAGATCTGATCTTGATTCAATGGTTGCGATTGAATTGCGATTTCGCATATCACGATTTCAACATTCTTGTTGTATTGTTTTCTTTGCCTCTCCATGTCGCGATTCACGAAACTCCGATATGGAGTTAGATCAACGATTTCGCATATCCCGATTTCGACATTCTTGAAGTTCAGTGTTTTTGTCACTTCAAAGTCTCGATCCACGAAACTCCATAATGGAGTCGGAGCAATGGTCTAGATCACATCTTGATCTGACGACTTAGATTAAATCACGATTTCGCATATCGCGATATCGAGATTCATGTTGTTAAAAATATTTGACATATCCAACACTCAATCCGCGAAACACCAAAATGAATTGGGATCAATGGTCCAGATTCCATATTGATCTAACGACTCAGATTAAATCACGATTTCGCATATCGCGATATCGGGATTCCTGTTGTTAATAATCTTTGACATATCCAACTCTCGATCCCCGAAACTCCGACATGGACTGGAATCAACGGTCCAGATTCCACCTTGATCTGACGGCTCAGATTAAATCGCGATTTCGAGAGGTTAGGGAACCCTGTTCCTTTGACTCTCCAGTCAGTGAAATGATGATCTATCCCCACGTGTCCTACCCGTAAATGGACGGTCCTCCTTCTTTCGAAATTTTGTACACCTGCTTCTTCTTGTTATACTTTAAAAGGCGTGTAGGTTCTCCTTGATCCAACGATGGTTGGGTCCTGTGCTTGGATCTAACGTCTGAGATCTGTCCTTCTCTTCAACGCTCTTCTTGTCTATATTCAGATCTGTCAGCCCTCGTTCTTTCAGGAATTTTGAATGGGATCCAACGATCAGAAATGATTTTCAAACTTTACGAGCCTTCGATCATTCGATCAATGTTACATTGCCTTCGATCATTCGATCTTCCTGAACTTATATTTTGTTTGCCTGTTTGTTACAAATTTCCTGTACTCATGCCATCTTCATTGTTGTACTTGCCATCAATGACAAGCATTCGTTGTCTGTTAAATATTTTCCATTTTCCTTCTGTTAAATATTTTCCAACAGTTCTCTCATTAACAGTTCACATGGTCTCTTGTAGGTTCAAGTACGAGAGCATGTGGTGCATCCAATTTGCAGGTGCAGGTTGAAGTGTTAAGAAAGTTTCATGTTTTCCTAATTGAAACTTATCCACTCCTCCTCATTGATCCATCTCATCCATCCCACTTCATCAATTCCCACTTGTGACATCATGGCTATTACTCTCAAGGATTTTCCCTCTTAGTTAGTTGTCTGGTGTTTTTCATTAATCACAACATAATTACAAGCTTCATAATCATACTATATGTAGTTTTATCATAATTAAAATTATGGGAGAAAATAGGGTGTTACACTCCCCTCCCCCTAAAAGAAACATCATCATCAGTGTTTAAAACACCATGTATATACACTTATAGAGAAAAAAAATGGGTATGCCATTTTAATGGAATCTTCCAGCTCCCATGTAGCCTCATCTGCTCCAAATTACTTCCATTGCACCTTGACGTGCACGATGGCTCGGTTCTAGAGAATTGTTTTTCTCCTGTCTAGTATGCATTGAGTTTTATGCTAGAATTCTCCCTCTGGTTCCACCTGTATCACAATCCAATCAATAACATGATTAGATTCATGAATATATTTCTTCAACAAGGATACATGGAATACATTATGAGCTCTGGTAATAGGTGGTAATGCAAATTTGTATGGCACCGACCTCACTCTTTCCATGACTTCAAATGGTCCACAATAGCGGGGTACCAACTTAGCACATGTTCCCATTCTCAGGGAACTCATTTTGGGATTTACTCAAATATATACACGATATCCCACCCTCAACTCTTTATGAGTTCTCTTGCTGTCTACATAACTCTTTTGCCTATATTGGGATACTTTTATATTCTCCCATATCTTATTCATTGCCTATTCCATTTCCTTCAACAATTTGTTCCAAGTGTGATCTTATTAACTAGACTATCCCAACTAATTGTAACTAACCACCTCCTACAATACATAACCTCAAACATGCTCATCTTCAATGATTCCTGATAACCATTGTTGTAGGAAAATTCTACCAGGGGTAGATATTCTTCCCACTACTTGGGATAATGCATAACATGCATCCTCATCATGTCCTCCAACACTCTATTCACTCTTTCGATCCAACCATCTATTTTAGGATGGTAGGCCATTCTAAATGCCAACTGTGTTCCCAATCCTGTAAACAAGCTCCTTCAAAAACTTGAGGTGAACTTAGCATCTCTGTTCGAGAATCTTGGGAAGACCATGCAATTTGAAAATTTTCTTTATAAAAACATTAGAAACATCTATGGACTTGAAGGCATACCTAATAGGGATGAAATGAGCTACCTTTCTCAACTTATTTGCTACAACCATGATTGCATCATGTTTTTTTTCTTGTCTTTGGTAACCCAGTAACAAAGTCCATGGAGATTGTCTCCCATTTCCACTCTGGAATTTGCAAAGGCTGCAATAGTCCTGTAGGATTCTTTTTCTCAACCTTCACCCATTGACACTCCAGACACTTTGAAATGTATTCAACAACATTCTGCTCCATTCCAATCCATAAATACAACTTCATTACTATTTTGATCATCTTTTGATAACCTAGTGACCTACATAGGGTCTCCTATGGAACTCATCTATAATCAGATGCCTCAAATTTGTGGAATTAGGCACATACAACCTATTTTTTTACACTGGTGTTTCATCGATTGTAAGTTGATATCCTTCATATTTATTCTCTTGCGTTTCTTGTTGTAACACTTCTTTCACCTGGTTGAAGAAATTATCTTATCGCAAGAGGGTTTTAATCCTTTGCTTGATGTCAGACTCCCCTACACTTGTGGATGCTAAGTGTACTGTCTGTACAATTCGACTGAGTGCATCTACTACTCTGTTCTCATCCCCTTTAATATGTTTTATTTCAAAATCAAACTCATTGATTAACGCCATCCACCTAGCCTGTCTAGCATTCAATATCAGTTGGCCAAATCAATACTTTAGTCCACAATGCTCTATCATCAAGATAAACCTTCTTCCCAACAAGTAATGTCTCCACATATTCAATGCATGAACAATCATTGCAAGCTCTAGATCATGAATGACATACTTATGCTCATGCTCATTTAGCTTTCTTGACTCATAACAGATCACTTTCCATTCCTGCATAAGCACTCCATCGAGTCCTTCATTGCAAGAATTAGTGAAAACTAAGAAATCCTTTTTAAGGTCTACAATCTTCAAAATAGGGGCATTAGTCAAAAGATGCTTTAGCTACTGAAAGCTAGCCTCACATTATGGTGACCATACAAACCTCTTTCCCTTCCTCTGTAATGAAGTAATGGGATTACTAATCTTGGAAAATCCGTTTATGAACCTTCTGTAATACTCAACCAATCCCATGCAGGATCTCACTTCTGTCACTTTTCTAGGGGTAGGCCAATCCATGATTTCCTTGATCTTTTTAGGATCTATTGGCACTCCTTCTACCGAGATTATGTGGCATAAATACTAGATTTCCTTTTGAAAGAAATCACACTTGTTGAACTTAGCATAGAGCCAGTGCTCTCTCAACACCTGTAGCACCATCCTAAGATGCTCTTCATGCTCTTCTCTAGTCTCATAATAGACCAAAATATCATCCATGAACACTAGGACAAACTTGTCTAGGTATTTATTTATCACACTATTGATCAAACACATGAAATTGGATGGTGCATTTGTAAGTCCAAATGGAACCACTACAAACTCATAGTGTCCATACCTTGTTCTAAAGACCGTCTTATGATGTCCCCATCCTTAATTCTGACTTAATGATATCCAAACCTTAAATGAATCTTTCAGAACACTGCAACTCCCCTAAGCTGATCAAAGAGATCATCAATCCTGTGTAATGGACAATTTTTCTTGATGGTCATTTTGTTCAACTACTTGTAGTCAATACATAGTCTCAATATGCCATCCTTCTTCTTTACAAACAAGGATGGTGCTCCCCATGGGGACAAACTCAACTTGATGTAACCTTTACATAACATCTTCTTCAACTGTACCTTAAGATCCACCAATTCGGGTGTGCTCATATGATAGGGTAATTTTGATGCTATTATTTCCCTAGGTACAAGATTTATCTAAAAATCAAGATCTCTCTTTGGAGGTAGTCCAAGTACCTCCTCCAAAATCACATCTTTAAACTCCCACAACATGGGGTGATCTTATGCCTTTAGCTCCTTTCCTTCTATCGAGTTAAGAACTTGTATAGAATACAAGGGGAACCCTTTCCGACTTAACTTCTTACACTGTAAGGACGATATTTTCCTAACTAAAACTGGCTTTTGAATGCCTTGCAAAAATCTTGCCTTTCCTTCTTCATCTTCACATTCTAAAGTTTTCTCATAAAAGTTTAGTTTTTCCTTGTGGGAAACTAGCCAATCCATGCCTAGAAGCACATCATACGATCCTAAAGGTAGTATATTCAAGGATTATTGTGTACACAATCCATTTATCTCAAATGGACAAGCTTCTATAACCTCGACCAATTTTCTTCGAGTCCCTGTGGCTAATTGGACTAACCATGCCTTTGCATGTTTCTTCTTCTATAAGGCACATGCTTCAACAACTAGAGGTGAGACATAGCTAATATTTGATCAAGGTTCAATTAAAATAGAAATAGGTTTCTTGGAAATTTTACCTTCCAACTCCACTACAAAATCTTGGTGGTTTGCTTGCCAATTCTCCTTAGTTGCATATATTCTTGGCACACTTTTGGCCACATCATTGACTGTGGTTGCTTCCTGCAAATGTTAAAATTTCTTGTTGTAATTACACCTATGAGGAAAATCCATCAACATATGTGGTTCTCCACAACCCCAACACTATAAAGGCCCTTTTTTTGGTTCCTCTACCTTTTCTCTTGCTTTCTCTACTGGCCTACTTCCACTATGATATGGAAAATTCAGTTGATGCAAACTTCTATTTGTCTGACCAAACTACACATCCTTCTTCTGATTCTTGTATGAGAACGATTTAAATCCCCTTTTCTATGACCCACTCTTATCCCTCCTTTTCCAGTATTTAGAGGGATCTTTCTTATGCTTATAATGGTCATTGCAACACTTATCCCTCCTTATGGTGTCCTCCAATGTCTTTGGCTTATCAAATTCAATTATGTCCTAGTAGGAATATGGAAATCCACTGAGAAAATGCTACACTCTTTCTTTCTCATCCTTGATTTAAGGAACGTACCCCAATAGCTTCATGAATATTTTAGCATAGGAATACATGGTAAATTGTCCCAACTTATGATCATGGAATTCCTTGATTTTTTCATCATAGTACTTCTCCAATATATATGCCTTCCTG
Source organism: Picea engelmannii (assembly GCA_009831015.1). Lineage (NCBI taxonomy): Eukaryota > Viridiplantae > Streptophyta > Pinopsida > Pinales > Pinaceae > Picea > Picea engelmannii. The sequence continues at coordinate 139,732 of ML779649.1, forward strand.
AAGTACTTCTCAAGTTGCTTCCATGTCAATTTGATTTAATTCAATACTTTGAGCTCCTTGAGATCTTTCCACCATATGGAGGCTCCTCCATCGATGTTGAATATGGAAATCCTTACCTTGGTGTTTTTGGAATAATTATGTACCCAAAAGTACTTCTTAAAACCCAATAGCCAAGATTCGACTTCTTCTCCGACTTCTTCTCCCTTCTTAATTTACCCATCAAAGGTAAGTGACTTAGCCTTATTGAATTCTTTAGTCAGATAAATCTGTGAATGTCTCTTCTTTTTCCTCAGAATACTAGATTCGATGTCATCGTTTGAAAACTCTTCAAAAGAAATATTCCTGCTGGATGACTCTGTGGAAATACTTCCACCCGCTTTGTTTTTTCTAACACTCTAATGCCTTTTCTTGGAATAATTCTTTCCCACATCACTATGGGTGAATCTGTGCTTTTGGGCATCTTAAGGGGTTTTCAACCTCTCTGATTGCTGCAAATCTACATTACTGGGGCCTTGCTGCAGATGCTTCTGAATTTCAGACAAGCTCTGCAGTAGCACTGCATTTAACTATGCTTTTTCATCGTGAGCTCTCATGAGTATCTCATTATCTACCTTCAAACTTCTGACTGTGGCCACTTGCAATATTCTAGATATAATATAATATGAAGAACATAAATATTGAGCAAGCAATAGTGTAAAAACATTAATATATCCCGAATAATATCATAATAATACCATAATAACACCAAAAAGAGCACCTTTATTAATGATAGCAATGTTCACTTGCCTCTTCAAGGGGGGAACCTCCAACAAAGCAGATATTTATTACAATAATATCCAAGACATACTTCGCCCATGCCTCCTACACTTATTTATACTAATTATACCTTCTAACGAAACTTCTAGAGGAAGATCTTTCTATAAGCAGAAGCTTCTATTAGGTCTTCTTATATTGACTTATTATCATTTATTTATTAGGCCTTATTAACCAATGTTGGCCTTTATTACATAGAAAACATATCCTGCTAACTAATGAACCATGGATATGGGTTAGGATTAGATCCTAAAATTCCCTCTCCCTTCAAAAGTAGCCTTGTCCTTAAGGCTGCAGGTGTGGAAACTTCTAAAGTATGGTTGTTGGTTCCCAGGTCACATCTTTTGGTGATGTGTCCTTCCATTTGATAAACACTTCCTTGATGGTTCGACCATGCAACTGACGTTCACGATTGTTAAGGACTGCTTCAGGTTGGATCCACATTGAGCCCTCTTCATATAATTCTGGAAGGATGGTTTGAACTCAGCAATTCTGTCCCACCACTTTCTTCAGACAGGAAACATGAAACACTGGATGGATTTTGGAAGTAGTCGAAAGAGCCAATTTGTAATCTACTGAATCAATATGCTTGATGATATTGTAGGGTCCAGAAAAATTGGGTGCCAACTAATGATTTCCTTGAGATTTGAGAGATGTTTTCTTGTAAGGTTGTAGCCATAGAAACACCTGATCCTCTTCCTAAAAAACCCTTTCAGAACGATGCTGGTCATCTTGTTGCTTCATGCGATTTTGGGCCATGTGGATATTATCCTTTAGAGATGGGATAGTGGCTGTGCAACCTTGCAACATGGTATTGATATATTGAATCTTCGATGTGCCTAGAATATAGGTAGTAACTGTTGAAGGTTGTTGGCCATAGACTGCTTCCTATGCAGTCATTTTAGTGGCAATGTGATAGGAAGTATTGTACCACCATTCTGCCAAGGGAAGCCATTGCACCCATTGGTGTTGTTTGTATGAATAAAAACACCATAAGTAGGTTTCCAAACATTTTTTGACCACTTCCATTTTTCTATCAGACCGGGGGTGATAGGTTGTGATCATATTTAGTTGGGTTCCCTTCAATTTAAACAATTCCTGCCAAAAGGTGCTAGTGAAAGTGGGGTCACAATCATATACAATAGAGGTTGGCATGCCATGTAACTTTAAAAAATTATCAAAGAAAACTTGTGCAATGAATGTCGATATGAAAGGGTGAGGTCAAGCACAAATATGAGCATAACTGGATAAGTGATCAACCACCACCATGATGACCGATTTGTTTGCAGATTTAGGAAGGCCCACTATAAAATCCATGGAGATGTCTATCCACATTGAAGTTGGAATGGGTAGGGGTTGTAGAACACCTAGTGACTTGACATTCTCACCTTTATTACATTGGCACACCTCACATTCAATGACAAATTGAAGTATATCCTTCTTCACTCCTGGCCAAAAAAAAGAACGTCGAGCACATGCATAGGTCTTTTAGAAGCCCGAGTGACCTGCAATGGTTGAGGAGTGCAACTCTATTAAGAGCCATGGCTTGAGTGCTGAAGAGGGTGATAGAACTAAGTGATCCTTATGTCAGGGAGTATTTTCCTACTAGGTGTAGCCAATGGGAAGAATAGGGTCCTATTGAAGACATTGGATTATCCTGGAGATAGTCGGTTCTATGAGACACTCTTGGTGTACCTCCTCAATCCAATCAGGGACAGGTAAGGATAAGGAAAAGAGGGTTCCATCCTCCTCATGTTGTTATGACAAAGCATCAACCACTATATTGTCTTTTCCTTTTTTATATATGATTTCATAGTCATAACCCAACATTTTAATCAACCACTTGTTTTGTTCGGGGGAGGATAACCTCTGCCCCAAAAAATAATTTAGACTATGGTGATCTGTTTTGATCTGAAAATGACGTCCCAAAAGGTAGGGCCTTAATGTGTGCACCGCATGTAGAATGACAAACATTTTTTTTTCATAAGTATATCTACCCAGGCTGCGACCACTCAACACTTGGCTAGTAAAGGCTAGAGGTCGACCCTCTTTGGTGAGGACTACACCTATAACAGTTCCCAAAGCATCTGATTCCACCACAAAATTTTTGTTGAAGTCAAGCACTGCTAAGATAGGAGTAGTGCGCATGGATCTCTTTAACTCAATGAAGGATTGTTCCGCCTCAGTTGTCCAATGAAATGCATTCTTATTGAGAAGGTCAGTCGAGGGCTTGAGAATTTTTCCATAATGGTGGAAAAATTTACGGTAGTAGCCTATGATACCAAGAAAACCCCATCGATGCTTTAAGTTTGTGGGTCACGACCACTCTTGCATAGCTTGTATCTTTTTGGGGTCCACTTTTACGTCACCGTGACTCACAATGTGTCCCAAGTACCCCACTTCACTGGTTCAAAAGGGACATTTGGTCTTTTTTAAAAACAATTGGTTGTCCTGTAACAATTGAAGAACGTTTTCCACATGAAGAAGGTGGCTATCTCAGGTGCGGCTATAAATGAGGATGTCATCAAAGAAAACTAGAACAAATTGCCGAAGGTAAGGTTTTAACAGTTTATTCGTAAGACTTTGGAAGGTGGATGGATCATTGCATAGGACAAAAGGCATGACCAAGAATTCATAATGTCCTTCATGAGTTCTGAAAGTAGTCTTTGGAATATTTGCGTCCTTCATCCTAATCTGGTGATAACCGGAGTGAAGGTCCAATTTGGTGAAGACACAGGCCCCTTGGAGTTCATCCAGTAGATCATCAATGACCAGAATGGGAAACTTATCTTTGATGGTCAGTTTATTTAGGGCCCGAAAATCAGGACACATGTGCCAAGTATCTTATTTATTCAAGACCATCACTACTAGTGAATAATATGGGCTTGTACTATGGTGAAGCACACCCGCCTCGAGTAATTCTTGTACCATCTTTTCGATTTCATTTTTTTGAACAAATGGATATCTGTAAGGTCTTAAATTGGGGGGTTGAATACCGAGAAGGATAAGGATGCTATGATCATTCTCACCTATGGATGGAGGTAAGGTAGTGGGTACCTCAAATACCTTTGGGTACTTGTCCAAAATGAGTTGCAGGTTAGGAGGAACTACCTGCGAGGCTTGTTCAGTGACCTAGATGGCATTAAATTGAGAAATCACACCATGGTAGCCTTTCTTCAACAAATTTTCCATCGTGTGAGACCTGATGATTTCAAGAGAGTCCTCTTGGAGACCTCGAAGGGTATAGGAGTGAGCCACTTGGTGAAAGCTCATATATAATTTTTGATAATCCATTGTGATTGGTCCCAAATTGAGAATCCATTCCACACCAAATACAATATTACAACTACCCATGGCAATAGATAACATGTGGGTTTTCAAATGATAATCACCCATTTGGAGTTTGACATTTTCACAGTGGCCCCCACACTTCATAGTACCCCTATTAGCAATGAGAATATGGAAATTATAAATAAGGTGAACAAAGAAATGGAGCTCATTAGCAAGCCTTCGATGAATAAAATTATGGGTGCTACCACTAACAATCAATACCACAACCAATGTATGTTTGATGTAGCCCTTGATATTCAATTTCTATGGAGTTGAGATACCTGAAAGTGCATGAAGTGAAATGACCGGTTCTAGTGAGGTCGTAGGATTGACAACTGGATCTTCAACATGATCACTAGATGGATCCTCCTCGAGGTATGGAGTTTCATTTGATGGGATGTCTTCATAGGAAGAGGAAGCTAATGCATAAATTTGGAAGAATTTTCGTTCTCGAGATTTATGCCCTGGTGCATACTTTTCATCACAATAGTAGCAAATTTCATGCTTGCATCATTCCGCCATTTCAGTTGGAGAGACCTTTTGGACCTTCAAGGTTTGTGTTGGAGCTGGGGTGGCCCTTGGGAGAGGAAAATTGGAAAATGGAGCCTTCAAGGATGGTGCCTAAAGGATGGTCTCAACTTCTTTGGATAATCGACATGCCTGCAACCATGTAGCAGGATGATCCATACTCACATGAGCCTTGATGGCATCCTTTAAGCCACTGATAAAAAAATCAAGGTAGAATTCATTAGATAAGCCCTCAATTTTGATAGCCAATTGTTCAAATGATGTGATGAAGTTTGAGACTGATCCAGTTTATTGTAGCTTTGTGAGCTTGCCCAAAAAATGAGTTTCACAATCAAAACAAGAACAAACTAATTTGGTGAACATTCTCCAAGTGGGGAATCCCAGATAACACTTCTTATGCCAATTCCACCATTTCCACCATTCTTGATCTAATTATAGAACCCCAACATGGATTTTGGTCTCATCATCTTGAATATCATGGAGGGCAAAGTATTGTTCCATTTGAGATACCCACCCAACTAAGGTAGAACCATCAAATTTATGCATGTCAATTTTGGGCACCTTATTCCAAGAGTGTGAAGACTCCCAAGGAGAGTGGGACGAATGAGTATGGTCATGCTGGGAAGACCATGGGTCAACTAGAATGTACTCAACATGCTTACCCTTGAGGTTTTGCAACAACTCTTTTAGTTGCTGGGAGAGTGATTGTTGGGATACCTTGATGGATTTAAGGTCTTCCTCTATGAATGTTGTCCTAGACTCCAGGTCATCAGGGTTCTAGAAGTGGGTAGTAGGCATGGTGGAGGATTGGGTAGCTAGTGAGGGGTGAGGAGGAAAAACTGGGTCACAAAATTTGATAGGTGCGAGGGTGATCAGTGCAAAAAGAGGAATCCAATGGGATAGGTGTAACATATGGGTGTCATGTAAAGGGGTGGGACTGCAGAAAAAATAAAGGCTTAAAAGTGAAGGGTACCACTATGATTATAATGAAGAGAGGAATGCAATAGGCTAGGTTACAATTAAGGGTGTTGACAAGCCCCAACTTTTTTTTAATTTTTACTATCGGATTGGATCCTAACACCACTATATCTAGAGGAGTTTCTCTATCTCTCTGGTCATAAAATTCCTCATTTCTAAAATGTGATGTGTCTTCCATACTGCGCCACACCATTCGATTTTTATTATCTTTCAGTACTTCCTATGTGTTGAAACAATGAAACATTGTTATCCATTACATTTATCAACATCATAGTATGCATTCTTGGCATAATAAAATCTTTCTTAAACAATTTTAAGTGACCTTGGTGGCCCATTCAAGCCTAGAGTTTGAACACTACTCTGATACCACTCTGTAACACACCCTACCTCCTAACCCTTACTTAGGCTGGTGGGGCATCTAAATTTCCTCTTCCTCTTCCTCAATTATATTATGTGTCCAAGTATCTTATATGAATTCTGTTCATCGAGATCTTTCCAATGACTGTTCCCATGCTTAGAACCGAGCTCTAACTCAAAAGTTACAACCTTATGAAGTTTTTAGACTTTCAAGTATAAAATCCACCTCACTACCACATGACATCCATGTGGAATCCTGCCATTTGTACTATCTTATGTGGCACTAAATTAAAATATGGCATGACACCCACCACTTGGCCCATTGATATTCCAGATTAACGACTTTGATCACTTGGGCTTATCTTCGTTGTCATCAGGGTTCTACTCCTTAGGAGTTGTGAGTCACCCCAACCAAAAATTTCCAATAATGATCTCTCTAGTGGTTCAATCCCAAATATGATGGCTCTTGATTGATGACATGTAAGAACTTTGATCACATTGACACCTCTATCTCGCGCGACGAATAATTTCCTCTCCTTTAATATCTTATAGGGTGAATGGGTGGGATCTACACAGATCCATGTTGAGATTCCATCTCGCCTCATCACTGATCAATGACTGTTGTTTGACCTTGATTTCCTCTTTTTCGTCAACCCAACTTCCTGACCTCACCCTTAAATGTTTTTGGTCAGCTTTTGATTAACGGTTGGGATCTAACGACATATAGATATAATGACCATGGGTTTAAATAAAAGACCTAGGGACTTCCATTCCCTCTTGGACCACTCACATCCTATCGACCATTCATATTTCAACACACATCACCCCTCGAGGCATGCTAGCTTCCATGCTGGCACCCCCATCATCATGATGCCACTCTCCCTTCTTCCCTTTCTTAAGTGAGACTCACGACATTCTACAACTAATATTTAATCTTTCCCTTGTACTAATTGATGATTCTCATTCTTTCCCAAGCCTTCATCATCGCCAACACTCCCTCATCGTCATCATATCTTAGTGCTCCTTTCCTTGACCTATTTAACATTTCAACCTCCCAACGAATTTTCCCAATCTTCCCATTGCATCGAATTGACGACTATTGATGACTCTTAGACTTCTTCGTCGTCGAAGCCTTTATCTTCGCTTGTCAACTCAGAACTTCTAAAAAAATCACCCTTTGATGCATGGATGAGATTTTATCACCACAATGAATCAATGACTGCAATATCCCTTGATTCAATCACAAGGTTTTCCATGGGGTAAGGTTATGAAATTGGGACTTATCCCATTTCATGGATTCTTCAAGGATTTTATACTATGTAACACACCCGACCACTTGACCCTTACTTAGGTTGGTGGGGAATCTAAATGTCATCTTTCTCAATTCAGTTATATTATGTCTCTAAGTCCCTTATATGGATTCTACTCACCAAGAGCTTTCCAATGACTATTCTGATGCCGAGAACCGAGCTCTAAATCAAAAGTTACAATCTTTTGAAGTTTTTAGGCTTTCAACTATCAAATCTACCTCACTTCCATGTGGCATCCACATGGAACCATGCCATTTGTACCATCTGATGTGGAACTAAATTAAAATATGGTGTGGCACCTGCCACCTAGCCCATCGACATTCTGGATTAATGGATCTGATCACTTGGGCCTATCTTTTTCATTGGCGGGGTTCTACTCCTTAAGAGTTGTGAGTCACCCCAACCAACAAGTTCCGATGATGATCTCTCTAGTAGTTCAATCTCAAATATAACGACTCTCGATCGATGACATCTAATGAATCCAATCACATCGATACCTTTATCTTGCACGATGAATACCATCAACTCCTTTAATCTCTTTTAGTGTGAACGAGTTGCACCTACACAGATCAACTACTGAGATTCCATCTTGCCTCTTCAGAGATCAACAAATGTCACTTGACCTTGAGATACTCTTCATCATCAACCTGACTTCCTGACCTCACCCCGTACTTTTGTCCATCATCTTTAGACCAATGACTAGGATCTAATGGTATATAGATCTGATGACCATGGTTTAAAGTGAAGACTTATGGACTTCCACTCCCTCTGGGACCACTCTCATCCCATGGAACATTTAATTGTCGACGCACATCACCCCTCGAGTCACACTTGCTACCATGCTGGCACCCCCGTTATCATAACATCACTCTCCCTTATTTCCTCTCTTAAGCAAGACCCATGACATTCTATGAGTGAGATTTAATATTGCCCTTGTACCAATCAACGATTCTCATTCTTTCCCAAGTCTTTGTCGTCGTAGAAACTCCCTTATTTTCATCATAGGTTCTCACTCCTTTCCTTGACCTATTTAACATTTCAACCTCGTGAAAAACTGTCCCAATCTTCCCATCGCACCAAATCGATGACTATTGGCGACTCTGAGACTTCTTCTTCATTGTATCCTTTCTCTTTGCTTCTCAATTCAAAACTTCCAATGAAATCAACCTTCGATATATGGATGGGATTAATTCACCATGCTGAATCAACAACTGCAATCTTCCCCAATTCAATCACATGGTTTTCTATGGGGTAAGGGTATGAAATCGGGCCTTAGCCCATTTCAAGGGTTCAAGGATTTTATAGATCTTCAAGAGATCAAAAACTACCCTAATACTAACTAAGGCCCTCTTGCTTCCTTGGGATGAAGTTTTCATATATTGCAACCTTTCCATTTAAAAAAAGTGGAGGTTTAAAGGTGTTAAGACTCTCTGAACTACACTAAGACCTTCCCCACACACCAGGGTATTCCCTCAGCCAGTCACGAGTGAAGATTTTGTTCATATCCTATAAAATTTCCACTGAGAAATAGGAGGTTCCCTTGGACCACCAAGTTATTTGACCTCTACAAATACCTCTCGGCACTAGGGCGCTCAGGGATACTGAATATCCCTACTTGGATTATCTTTGTAAGTTAACATATTAAATAGTGAAAACAACCAAGTATAATCTATTTTACTCAAAAATTAAATTCATTATTTATAAGTATTCATATTTCCCTTTAAATTAAAAGATTGCATGTTTACATCATTAACACACATCAAACAAATCAATTAAACAATTATCTGTTAGGGAATTAGCAACATCCAACTAACTGAGAGAAGACTCCTTTCCTTCCAACCTTAAGTTATGTTGTAGGGAACCTTCCTACAACAATCCACCCGTATGCCAAGACAAGATATCACAACGAGAATGATTCAGCTAGTTCTCAATATCATAATTGTCCAGGAAGGTTACTTCTCCTTCCTCCATTGGAAACGAGAGAAGTTTCCCCCTTCCCACTAAGCTCAGGCATTCCACAAGTTTATCATGGACCTTTCCCACTGGATTTCCTCTACAAAAGGGATCCACTTCTTTTATATACAGTCCCTCAGTGATATCCCCTTACCAATGTCAATTTCTAACCAGTAAATACCAAGCTACAACCCTCTATCGTTCCAGTCTGGATTCGAGTCTCTTCTGTTTTAGAATGATAAAAAATATCTTGTATGAGCTTCCTATTTTCTTCAAGGAAATATCTATAATTTCTTCTCTTCTTCACGATTTTCTCTCGAATTCCTCTGTTCAATGCGCAATTTACCTATGTTTCCCCTCCTTTTTTCCTTCTCATTTATCCGATGATGTTTTCCACCTTTGGCCTCTTCTTTCCCCAATCTCTTGGGATTTTCATGACTTATTTCATATGTGACCTATTGTTTTCGGGTCTGTAATACTGAAATGGAAAATCCGTGGGTGTCCCATCCACCAGGTTATTCAGTTGGCCTTTCATCTCATCAAGATATCAGGACTGCGAGTAATACTAACTGCCTCAACCACCAATATTTTTCCCTCATTAACCATTCACGTGGTCTCTTGCATGTTAAAGTACATGATTAGGTGGTGCATTCAATTGTAGGTGTAGGATAAAGTGTTAAGAAAGGTTCCTGTTTTCCTCATTGAAGCTTCTCCACTCCTCCTCACTGATCCACCTCATCCATCCCATTTCATCAGTTCCCACTTGTGACATCATGGCCAATAGTCTCAAGGATTTTCCCTCTCAGTTAGTTCTCTGGTGTTTTTCATTAATCACAATAAAATTACAAACTTTATAATCATAGTAAATGATGTCTTAGTATAATTAAAATTATCGGGGAAAATGAGTTGTTACAAAATATCCCACTAGACACATAGATGGATTTTTAGAGTTAAAAAATTTGTATTGATAAAGAGTGTGCTATATGTCATTCCTACCTATTATCTCTCTTTATCATCACCTTTAAAACACATACTACAAATCTTAGGCACATATTTTGCACTTACTTTTGGAAGTGAAACAAATAAGAAGGATGAATTCCTTTAGTCTCTTGGGAATCCCTATTTTTTCCAATGGATCTAGGAGGTTGGGGAATAAGACATAATGAGATATTTGCTACAACCCTAGATGTGAAGGGGACTTGGAAGCTTATAAAAAATGTGCTTATGGAAAGAGGTACTTTAAAAAAAATACATAACTTGAGATAGCTTGGAACAATGGATCATGTATCATAACACATCCCACCAATGAGGCTCAATCTTCTAGAAATCCATCACTAAAGTAGCTCACCTTATTACAAACCACCTTTGTTGGAGTATAAGAGATGGAACACAGGTAAAATTGGGTCTTAATAGATGGGTATAAGAGGATATTGAATACAACATGCCCTCACAACTTCTATATACCCTTAGAAACATAGATCTCAACACACTAAATCAAGTTACCCCTAATATAGGCACAAACCTATAGACTTGGCACACAACCTAGGATCTAGGTCTAATGGGGATTGGAAAACAACAATAGAAAGAGTTCACATTTCAATTTATTAGAGTAGGAATAAAACTTAAATGGGAAGAAGAATCCTTAATATGGGGAGAAAATCTAACATTGGGATGGTGTAGTGTCAAAATTGGATATAAATATCTGTTCCCTCCATGCCCTGCTAACACTTGCCATTGGTGGTGGACCAAATTGTGGAAAATTTAATATCCTCCCAAAACTATATTATTTGCATAACTATCCATAAAAGGATTTTCCCCCACTTGGGACATACTTAAAATAAAAGGATGGCAAGGGCCTAGTGTGTGTCTCCTATGTGAGTAATACGAAGAATCCATCTCACAACTATTAGTACATTTCCACTTCACCAATGAAATCTGGGTTGTCTCTTGTGGGTTAGTTCTTGCCCTCAGAGCTAGATAGGTGACAACACAAACTCAACCCTACTCCATTGGATAAAAAACTCATAAAATTTAGATAAAGGACTAGACATGGAGGTAATGTGGTGATCAATATGGCTTGCTAGAAATTAATGCATTTTCCACAATAAAGTTGCAATCCCATAGAGGATATTTTATAAATTAAAAGAACACATACAACAATCTATTGCTCCTAAGCCTCCAAATCCCCTAAGACTCCTCATACACCTAGAATATGACCCATATCATGCAAGGGGACACTTGGATGGATCCTCTCAAGACAACCTAGGTCATAGTAGTTTAGGAGGATAGCTACTTCTACCTAAGACAGATAAAATATTTTTCAAACTAGGTATAGGATGGGCCACCAACAACAAAGCATAACTACTAGCAGCCAACACACTACTTGATTTGGATTGGGATTTTGGTATAAGAGTTTTGGATATATATGGTGATTGAAAAGTCATCATAGGTTGGAAACATAGGTCATCACAAGTAACAACTGTAATGCATCAAGAAAAATGTGGGAGAAGTCGAGGACAAGAGTGCAAGGCATCACAAAATCTCCTTCACTCATATTTATATAGAGTTGAACATAGAAGTGGAAAAACTAGAAAAATATGCACCACACATGGACCTAGGTTACTACAAGTACAGTATACATTAGAGAGTGTCTCCACATCACAATCCATACAACTTTTTTGATCATATGGAAGATGAGGTGAAACATGTTGGTTATCGATCCGTCCATATTTGATTCTTGTTGATGTTAATCCTTGATTGTTTGAGGTTGTGTAGTTTCTTTTTTTTTGATTCCATGCATTGTTGTATCTTATTCAATTTGTCATAGTTTTTGGTCTTTGAGAATATCGTGTTACATAATGGTTCCTCAATGCCACATTCTATGAACATATTTGACTCTATCATTTACTTCCTTGTTTGTGTAAATGTGTACCTTCCTATATTTCTTGGCACTTTCTTGATATTAAGGGTGCAATGAGGACATTGATAAGGTCCACTTTTGATAGTTTTCCTTCATTTTCCATAGCCTTAGTTGCTTCACATTTCATCTTTGATTCCACATCTTGTAGAATTCTTTTCACATTCTTAACATCATTAAGAAGGTATTTGTCTTCATATATGATCTTTGATCCAAGTCTTATAAATTCCTTTTTGAACTTCCTTCACATCGTTGATCGGGTATTTTTAGTCAAATTATAAGGTAATAATTCATGTTACGTTAATCATCAATCCAATTTTGTAAACTTACAAGGTGCAAGGAAAAATATATGCATAGATAAGTCTTGAAGTGCTTCTAAACTATGAAATCAACTCACCAATCATCACACGACTATTGAAAGAAAATAAAAAGCAATCTAATTGAATTTGAGATTTCATTCAAGATTGATTAAGATCCATTGTGAGATTCTAAGGTAGAAATGTAGGCCAATCATATGTAATCCTAGTTATGACAGACAATTCTCTGAGAGTCCCGCTTTTAATATATTTAGTCAATACTTAGAAATGCACTTTTATGAACTAAATCTAAGAACAACAAGAAATTGTAATCATGCATCCCTGAGACCAATACTATCCAGTTATGGATTGTTAAGTAGAACTCCAGGTTAGCATATGTGGCTAACAATACTCTGCAAGCCTCTTCTTCAAATGCTATTGACTTAGACATGTATGAAATAAAACCTATTTAATTCATCAGACCGATTCAAATATGAATTCTATAACTACTCAAAATAAAACTTATATCAAATCACTAAAACAACATGCTACATGAATTGTATTGAGGAAATCACAAGGTACACGAATCACTTAGAAAATAGAGTATATTACTTTCAAAAACCCATAGCACTTTTATGTATAAGAAATAAATAAGAATTCATACACACCACACTGCAAACATGATAAACACACTAGGGTGTTGTTTCTAAGAGGAAGGGGGCCATGCATTCTCCCATAAACACGCCCACTACTACTAATTAAAACTCATGAATAATGATTAAAGGTGCATAATAAATATGATTCTATGAATTAAAATAACAAAGTACCATAGATCTGAATCCTTGATCCTATGAGATATCTAAGTATAATTTCCCCTCCTTTTTCTATGAGAAGATCCATTGGAATTTATACAAGTTGTATTACACATATATCATATTACATGATAATGTTGCAGGAAAGAATTACAAGGGTGGATACGAGAATCATGTTGCCAAATCACAATACAAACTATATCATGCTAACTTAAGAGTAGGAGGTTACATCTATGGATTGGACTGGATAAACATAACAAGGAATTGGTTTGTCTTTGTCATACAATTTCATGACCGAAGGCATGAAATCGTTCTTCAATATCACACCCTGCATGAATGGTGAATAAGACTAAATATCTCAAGCTAGTGATTCCTTGATGACAATTTAGGCTGACCATAGTAACAAATCATCATCTTGATGCGATTTCCCGTGAGATCCATATTCCTCTTTCACTTCATGAGGATCAGACGTATTCCCAAAAACGAAGTTGTTACCAGAAAGATAGGTGTTACCGGAAGTGGTTAGTGGTTACCAAAACCTGTTGTAAGAACTGATCCTATAACTTCATCAACCAAAATAAATAAAGAAATTACGACATAGGCAAGGGTTTTGTACCTTTGAATAAATGTGGCATATTGTAGGGTAAATACAAAGGATTAGGCTATGAGAGGTGATATGATAAGGTGATTTATGGGGAAAATAGTAAAAATAATATCCCATAGACATTCCTAGAAATGTCAAAACAAAGACTCTACATCTCCCCCAAGCCTAAGCATTTTCATGTCCTCATGCAAATAGAAAAAGAACCTCCTTCATACTGTAACTTCAAAATTATGAGACCCCTTTATTGTGATGATGCAAATTGACTTAGGCTTGAGTGGCCGCATGTACAAGTAAATCCATTATGGACTGAGGCTAAGACTCCTTGTATTTGACCTGAAGTTTCATGTTTATATGGTAGAGCTTCTTAGCTCTCTTGTACCGCTTCCTCTCCATCTTAGTCAAATTTTGACCTTCACCTTTCAATCGTTTGATTTCCTACTAGAATCGAGCACTGCAATCCCTCAATGGGACATTTTCTATTTTAATGTGTCCTTCTAATACAACCATCTCCCTAATTCTACTTTTTAACTTTCTGACCTCTTTTCCTTCCTCATATTTCTTCACATTACTTTCACTTGGAAAATTCTCCACTAGTGCACTGTCAAGACCTTCAATTCTAGGAGGAGAATGATCAAATTGTGTTTCTTTCATAGGTTTCCAAGAATTGGGGTCATTATGCATTTGGTCAAACTCTTCCTCTGGTTATTCCTAAGTATCTACGATTTCTAGAGAATACCTAGTCCTCTTTTTCCTAGGGGTATTTTCAAAGTTTGATCCACTCCTATTTTCTAGAGGAAGATTTTCAATTATTACCTCATCCTCTTCTTTCGTAGGAGTTGGTTTGGATTATTCTGCTGTTTTAGCTACTCGAATCCTTGTTATTATTTGCCTTGGTGGAGATTTTGGAGTCTTCTTAACCTTTTCACTGGTCGTTTTCTCTTCTATTGCTTCACAGGGGTTGAAATAATTTGTACATCATTGTCACTTTCCCCAATTATCTCAGGTGCCTCTAGAGGATTTCTAGGTTCATTTCCATCTTTTGCATTGTCTCCTTCTTCTATATTACCCTGCTGCTCATCTCCAATCCCAACATCAGATTCATGTTCCTCTAAAGTCTTGGGCTTGTCCTCTATTTTATGTGATCCCACATTGCCTTCTTATGCAAATTGATTCTGTACCAAGAATCTATCCCAATGGTCTTGTCTTTTCTTCAATTCTACCATGAACAATAACTTAACAAGGTTGTGGTGATATAGATTTTTCTCTACATTGTTTTTCCTTCTTTTTGCTGCATTTTCCATCTTCACCAACGATTTCAGCAAGAAGAGAGGTAGATTCCACCTATTTCCTATAAATTGTCCTAGTAGTAGAATGTGATATAGGAAATTCAACCCATATCTCCCTTCACAGGTGATATACTTCTGAAGGATTACGAAGAGTTCTTCATACCTCTTCTTTAAACAAGTTCTTGACAATACAAAATATTGGTTCCAAAAATCATGGTTCCAAGGGGTAATAGGATTGGGAATTCAATTTGTTCAAGAGGTTGTCATAATTTTCTAATATTTTGAATAAAATGAAAATTAAAAGTAATTTTCTTTTGGTTTCAGTTACCTAACCCTTTTGCAAGGTATGTTGGATCATAATGCATACTTGTTACCACAAAGTATTCTTACCATTGCTTCCTTGGATGAATAAGGGGATAAGGATTATGCTATTTGCACACGTTTTAGAGCAGAGGTTGTTGCAGGAATAGGAACAAGATTCATACCACCTGGTTTCTTTTCTATATGAACATAAGTCTTTACTGAATATAGGATCCCTGTCCAATTTTATTCCAACAATCACCTATTGAGGCTATATCAAAGGACATGATCCAAGAAATATGAATCTAACCTTTATTAACAATTATGAATGACACTATAGGATGTTGAAAGTCTTCATATTTACTCCTCCATGTAAATATTTTTCACATGAATATATTTTCTTGAAGTCGAATGTGAAAATGACTCATTGGATTATCGTCCATTGATGAATGTCATTAACCAATGAGAGGTTTCCCACTAATATTGACAATGAGAACCAAGGTACTCTGATACATCCTAATAGGTGTGAATAAATGTGTTGTTTTTGAACCCCCTCTAGGATCTAACAGTTAGGAGGAGTTTGCATCCCCTCTGGTGTTAGTGGGAAATATTGTCATTGAGGCATACAAGCTTCAAGGAATCATTAAGTTTATGATATTGGGCCTAGATGATGAACTGAAGTCGATGGGACATGATTGTCAGAAGGAAGGCCTTAGGGAATCCTCCATCAGTCCAACACGAGCATTGAAAAATAATTTTTAAGTATAATGATTTAAAGGACTAACACCATGAAATGAAATTTGTGAAGAACTTTGCCAACCAATATCCTGGTTTTCAAGCAAAACTATGTCTAACTATGCTAGCACCTTGGTTTTCATAGTTAGACTTATTTTTCTCTTTACAATTTTATTTATTCATTTATTACAATATCCTACCCTACTTGGAAAAATGAAAACCTATTCTCAAGTATAGGAATATTTCCAATGGAGCCATTTGCGTAATAGGATCTCAAGATACTCATACCCAAATCTGAAAAATGTACCTTAATGAATACATGTATATGAGAGACCAATTGTTCTTGTAAATGTGGTGCCCACAATTGTTGAAATATAGAGTGATGTTGCACACTGATGATTGATTGAAACTAATATTCAATATGATCTTTATTTCCTTGATTTCTTGTAGTTGTCATGTAATTAAGTTCTTCAAAAAGTTGATCTTCATATTTCTGAATGCATAAGGGATCTGGATATGGGGATAGCGATGCAAGGAATTCTTCAATTTTTTGCTCCAATATCTGTTCCTCCTTGGATGTTTTCCATGAATCATTGATCTTTCCTTTTGTTCAATAAGGATTACAAGAAACTTCTAAATCCTCCTCTTGTTCATGGTTCCTTTGGTCTTCTACTACTTTGTGAAGTGAAAACTCCCCCTAGTTACAATTCTGAACTTCAAAAAAGGAGTTAAGAATATCCTTGTGGTGGCATGCCCTCCTCTATTCATCAAATTCTTGAGCATTATTAGCTTATTGCTAGTCTAGAGCCCCTGCCCACAAATGGATTACTACAAGAGGTTCTTACAACACCTAAAATTAAATATTATTGAAAAAAACGAATTGATATAAAATCACATCACTCAAAGAAAACTAAAATCAAACATTGAAAATGCCCTCGTGCTACTAAGACCTTGCTGTCACCAAGACCCTGTTAACATGAGTCATCAAACTAAAATTCAATCTCTATTACCTTTAGTTCTAAAAACCTGCTAAAAATTCCAACATAATAAGGGCTCTGAGAAATCCGCTAAAGTGGATGCGTCAGACTATTACACCAAAACAATTTCGTGGTGAGGTTATCTTTGTGTCTTACCATTTATCCTCCTCCAAGTCTAAAATGTTGGATCTGCAAAATAACATAAAAAGATGCACTTTAGTACTATCCTTTTAGCACCTTCCTAGAAACGACGCCAAAATGTTAGTCAAATTAAAGGTAATAATTCATGTTACATTAATCATCAACTTCAGTTTGTAAACTTACGAGGTGAAAGGAAAAATATATGCAGAGATAAGTCCTGAAGTGCTTCTAAACTATGAAATCAACTCACCAGTCATCACACAACTATTGAAAGCAAACATAAAACATTTAAATTGAATCTAAGATGTCATTCAAGATTAATTAAGATCCATTATGAGTTCCTAAGGTAGAAATGCATGCCAATCATATGTAATCCTGGTTATGATTGACAGTTCTCTGAGAATCCCACTTTTAACAGATTTAGTCAATACTTAGAAATTCACTTTTACGAACTAAATCTAAGAACAACAAGCAACTGTAATCATGGATCCTTGAGACCAATACTATCCAGCTATGAACTGTTAAGTAGAACTCCAGGTTAGCATATGTGGCTAACAATACTCTGCAAGTCTCTTCTTTAGCTGATATTGACTTATACATGCATGAAATAAAATCTATTTAATTAATCACACTGATTCAAATATGAATTCTATAAATACTAAAATAAAGCTTATATCAAATCACTAAAACAACATGCTACAAGAATTGTATTGAAGAAGTCATAAGCTACATGAATCACATAGAAAACATAGTATATTACTTTCAAAAAACCAGAGCAATTTTATGCATAAGAAATAAATAAGAATTCATACACACCACACTACAAACAAGATAAACACACTAGGGAGTTGTTTTTGAGAGGAAGGAGGCCTTTCCTTCTCCCAAAAACACACCCACTACTGCCAATTAAAACTCAGGAATAATGATTAAAGGCACATAGGAAACAAGCTTCTATTAATTAAAATAACAGAATACCTTAAATATGAATCCCTGCTCCTATGAGATCTCTGAGTATAATCGTTGCTTCTTTTTCTATGAGCAGATTGATTGGAATTTATACAAGTTGTATTGCACAACTAGCGTATTATAGGATAGCGTTACAGGAACACATTATGAGGTCAGTTACAATAATCACACTGCCAAATCACAATACAAAATATTTCGTGCTAACTTAAGAGTAGGAGGTTACATCCATTGATCGAACTGGATAAGCATAGCAAGGAATTGGTTTGTCTTCGTCGTATGATTTCATGACCGAAGGCATGGAATTGTTCTTTAATATCGCACACTGCAGGAATGGTGAATATGACCAAAGATCTCGAGCTAGAGGTTCCTTGATGACAATTTAGGCTGACCTGAGTAACACATCATCATATTGACATGATTTCCTGTGAGATCCTTATTCCCATTTCACTTCATGAGGATCAGAGGTATTCCCAACAACAAAGTCATTACCAGAAATATAGGCGTTACCAAAAGTGGTTAGTGGTTATTGGAATTTGTTGAAAGAAATGATCCTATAACTTCATCAACCAAAACAAATTAAATTTCAATTTTATCCAAAATAAATAAAGAAATTATGACATAGTCAGGGGTTTTGTACCTTTGAATCAATGTGGCATCTTATAGGAAAAATATGGATGATTAGTCTATGAGAGGTGATATGATAAGGTGGTTTATGGGGAAATAGTCAAAATAATAGCCCACAAACATTCCCATAAATGTCAAAACAGAGACTCTACAGGTATTTGTTATGATCATACAACCTTCTTATTTCTTCATTTTTTCTTTTCAATTTTTCCTATGAATTAACATTTTTCTTCATTCCTCCTTGCTTTAAGTTTTTAACCTCTTTAATAAGCTTAATTAAGATCTTGTACTTTTTCTATTATACTATTTTGTGCATTAGTTTCATAACATTTGACATAGATCTTGTAACTTTGGAGAATTGACAATATATTTCTTCTCTAGCCTTATTTAGTAGGTGTACATCCAAATATCTCTTTTGAAATTATATTTCTGCTCCCTTCCATTCATCCTTTATTTATTATCTCTTTTGAAATTATATTTCTGCTCCCTTCCATTCATCCTTTATTTATTGCATGTTTTACTCCATTTTTGTTGCATTTATCCATATATTTGAGAATGTATTTTCAAAATCTTCCAATGCATATTTTAAATTTCGTACCTTTGTCATGATTCTTCCACCACTCCATAGCTTCACCTTCAAAAAAAAAATACTTGAAAGGAAAACACCTATAAAATTTCCCCTCGTAATATCGGACTATTCAAAAGGATCAATCCCATCTTTATCTCCACTACAATTAAGTGTCTTCATTAATTCATGCCTAAAACACTTGGGGTCCACTGAAAACCCATGAATTCCAATATAATAAATTCAAAAGGATTATCCCCATACTGTACCAAATGTTTTACCAAACTATTATTATATGTTTCTTATTTCAAACACCTTTTGAATAATCTCAATCATATTTTCTAATCAAAATTCAATTTTAATTTGACTTAAATTTTTAAGTCCTAGGGAACTCCTTTGCAAGTTGACATTGCGAATATTACATCTCTAATATTTTTGCACCAAATTCTCTAAATTTTGACCTATAAGAGTCTGAAATGTCTTTGTTGTGAGATCCACAACAACCCACTAAAATTCTTGATCTTATAAGATTTTAGTGGGCACCCACCAAACAAAATTTCAATAAGGTACTTATCACTACTAACCTAACCAACTATTCATTCATAAAACTACCTTTTTGTACACAATCTCTGAAGTTGATCTAAGGAAAGAGAGACCAACATAAGGTAAGAAATTGCAAGATACTACCCATTATATTCCGCCAACAAACCCTACTCAATCCCAATCCAAACCTTGAACAAGCCTTTCATCCTTTATCATACTCAGTCAATACACCACTCAGGTTTCCACTCATCGAGTTCCCACTCACTCTGAGATTATATTTTCTTCTTAGATCCCTTGCAAATATACTATACTAGAACTTAGTACGCTAATAAGAGAATATTGTGAATTCGTGTTAACATGACAATGGAGTAGATAGAGTGGCCAAATTCCGATTGACTATTCGGTACACCAAACCCAAGGAAGCCCCACAGGGGACGAATTGTTTTTGGAAAACCCTTTCACCCACGAGGGGAACCCAACTATTGAGATGCCTGAATACCATTTATCTCAAGTTTTGTAAGACATTTCAGAATCTTCATATTTCAAATGAGAGCGTTTCTTACTCACTGGTGGAGGTGGTTGACCTCCTGTTCCCCCAGAATATCCACCCAGAACTCCAAGGAGGGAACCCGAAGAGGAACCCAAAGGAGAAGGATAATCAGAAGGATAAGGAGGAGAAGAAGAAATACAATTAATTATTTTCAATACTCAACCAATGATTGGAACTAATCAAAACCAACTAAACTACCAACCCTGGTTGGTTCCTAATGTTGTATTCGTACCTGGGACACTCCATGACATGCCCAAACATCCTGAGAATGTTTTTCCCAAGTTTGATCCTAATAGGAAATATTTCGTTGAAAACCACATCAAAAACTTTATGCTTGCTGTGAGACTTATGAATGTTCGACATGAAGATGATGTATGTAGATTGTTTCCTTATACTTTTGAAAATAAGGCTTTAACCTGGTTCTTTTCTCTAGAAGAAGATTCTATCACTAGTTGGAGGGAATTTGAGACCACTTTTATTGAAAATTTCAGGGAATACAAAACCCCAACAACCTTAGTCCCAGACCTTTTGAGAATTAAAATGGAAGCTAAAGAAAAGATCAAATATTTTAATCAACGATTTCTTACTTTAATGAAGATAATTCCTCAAGCTTCTAATCCTGGTGAAGATGTTTCCATTGAATTCTATACTTCAGACCTTCTCGTTTCGATCACAATGTTTTTTAATTATGCTGAGAAAACTACTCTTGAAGAAACTTTTAAAGAATTCATTAAAGTTGAGAAGGCTATGTTGAGTTTGAAAGGTAACCCTGGGGATGAATCTTCAAAATAAAAATCCAACCTTAAGACTAAAACGATTGTAACCAAGCCCTCAGAAGATAAGATGTATACTAATTCCATGGACATGGAAGCCCTCTAGATAATTGTTAAGAAAATATCCAACAAGACAATTGATCTGAAGAATAATTGTGGAGAAGGCTCTTCCAACCCCAAGATGTTTTCTAAGTTTCAACCCAAGAAAGACAAGAGCACTCCTCCTACCAAAAAATCCACCCCTCCTTTAGAAGGAATTAACATGGAATATTTTGTTCAATCCTTTTAGGCTCGGGAAAGTGCAAGAAAAAATGAATCTAAAGATGAAGAGGAGGGAGAATATGAACAACAATATCATGCCCATGAATCTGAAGAAACAAAAGAAAAACAAGTTAATTCTTTTTGGGATATATCATTTGGATTGGGAGAAGAAGAAGAAGAAGTTGAAGAGACACATATGTCTCAAAATGAAATGACCACTAGGAGTGCAACTAATGCTTCATATTCTAACCCTCCTACATCTTTTGATGCTACTAAAACAACATCCAACACCTAGAAGACCCTTGCTGCTGAAAAACATAGTACTCCTTCTAATCCTCCATCAAAATTGAATTACGATTTTTTGGAAGATCTGAAAAGAACTAAAGAAATAATTTGCTTGTTTGAAATTATGAAGCTCCCTCAAATTCATGAAAATTTTATTAAAACTTTGCAAGGTAGCCCTTCCAAAAACGCTCAAGAAGATAATGTTGGAGTCATAAAGGGAAAACATAAAGTTGGACAATCCACTGAAAAGACAACACCAAAGAGACAATCAACAGTTAATGCATCTCTGACTGATCAAAGATCAAGATCTAGTACTCCCTTCTTATTGACTTTTGATATCTTTAACATAAATGTGCACAACTGCATGGTGGATTCAAGAGATTCTTCCAATGTAATGCCACTTAGGGTATGTGAGAAACTTAATGTCAAACCTGAAGAATCTGATATGAAAATTATATAGCTGGATAGAATAAGAGTTGCAATTATTGGGGAATTAAAAAATGTTTTGATAAGATTGTCATCCAACCCTAAATTACATCAGAACATTGACATTATAGTGGTGGATATCTCTTATACTTATGGAATTCTTTTGAGAAAATATTGGTCTTCTATGCTTGATGGATATTTTTCCATTGATTGGTCACATTTATGGCTTGCTTACAATGGGAAACCCAATCAAATCAGAGTTGACAAAGAAAGGTATATGAAGCATGTAGTAACATATTTGAATGACCCCAATGAGTCCATTATGTTTAATTATTCAATTTTGGGGAATTATTATTGTGATTCATTCTTTGGGAATCAAACAACCAATATTTCTTCTCATGTGAAATCAAACACAGAATATGAAATACTTCACTGCACTCATATTTTTGAGCCCCACTGTCACATAGTAGATAACATTGAAAATAATTATGATGTATAGTCTAACATAGTATCTAGATATAGATTAGAAGTGTTTGCTAATTTTATTAACCCCACTAATTCAAAAAACAAAGAATATTATGAGTCCATGCTCAAACTGAAAAGAGATCCTAACATGTGGACTTTATTTTTGATGGATCCAAGTCTCTTGAAGGTGTAGGTGTTGGATGCATACTAAAGGACCCTACTGGAAAGAAAACATTGATTGCATATAGATTTGAGTTCCAATGTACAAACACCACTGCAAAATATGAAGCCCTTCTCTAGGGATTGAGAAAAGCAATAGACTTGAGAGCAAAGAAGATTAAGGTATTTGGTGACTCCAATATTGTAATAAGACAGGTAATAAACACCATTCATTTCCTTTCAATTCATCTCAAGCATTACCAGCAAGATGTATGGGAATTGATTAAAAAATTTTATGCATTCAATATCAGTCTCGCCCCTTGTTACTTGAACTATGATGCAAAATTGCTAGATAATGTAACATACAAAATAATTCCATCATAAGGGATATTTCTTAATAATTTCTCTGTGGAATTACTATATAGGCATTCAATTCCTAATAATGTGACCAATTGGAGAGTCTTTGATGATGACTAGCAAATTATAAGCTTCCTACACCTTGAGGGAAATTTCAAAGATTCTATAATAGATAAAGGACAACATGATCAAATTATGAATACTGATGTTCTTGAATTAGCATATCAAAGAAAGAAAAGTAAAAACAATATGATTAATAATATCCCCAAGAATGTGGTGAGGTTGGAGAAACTATATGAGCTTCAAGAAAAATTCAAAAAAGCAACAAACTGCAAAACCAATAGTTCATCAATGTAGTTTGAAGTGATTAATCTGGGAACAAACAATGTACCTCAAAACATGAACCTTGGAAAAAATTGTTCCCTTTCTGAAAGGTAAGCCTTTATCAAGTTGTTCAAAGAATACAAAGATATATTTTCTTGAACCTATGATGACCTCAAAACCTATGATACAAATACTATCCAACACATCATCCCAATGAAGCCTAAACCAAATGATTTTCATCAAAAGTTGAAAAAAATGCACCCAATATTGGAGCCACAAGTAAAAGAAGAATGAAATAAGATATTGGCAGTATGAATAATATTCCCAATCAGACACACTCAATGGATTTCCAATCTAGTTCCTGTGAGGAAGAAGAATGGGGACATAAGGCTTTGTGTCAATTTTATAAATTTGAACAAGGCCTCTGAAAAAGATAATTATTCGGTGCCACCCATGGAACAAATACTACATTATGTCTTAGGTTCTAAAATGATCTCATTATTGGATGGATTCTCAGGGTACAATCAAGTTTTAGTTTCCCATGATGACCAACTCAAGACTGCTTTCCGAACTAAATGGGGAACTTATGCTTACAGGAAAATTCCATTTGGATTAATAAATGTTGGGGAAACCTTCCAAAGAGACACGGACATAGATTTCAAAGGACTAATTGGTGATTGTATAGTGGTATACCTAGATTATTTCAAAATATTCTCCAAAGACAGAAATGATTATATAACCCACTTAAGGAGGATATTAAACAAATGTAGAAGATATGGCATCTCACTGAACCCAAAAAAATATGTTTTTTCATTTGATGAAGGAGGAATCTTTGGATTCATTGTATCCAAATAAGTCATGATGATTGAGCCTGATAGAACTGAAGCCATATAAAAAATACCCCCTCCCCATAATAATAAATCTATGCAATCATTCCTTGAGAAGATTAATTTTGTAAGGAGATTTATCCCAAGCTTTATTGAAACTGTCAAACCCTTCCAAGACATGATAAAAAAGAATGCATAGTTTAAATGGGTTTCCAAAGAAAAGGAATCTTTTGAAAAAATCAAAGTTGAGATAGCACAAGCTCCTGCACTGATGAGTCCAGACTTCAACAAAGATTTCATACTCTACACATTTTCTTATGATATTGCATTTGTAGTTTTCCTAACACAGAAGAACAATGAAGGAAAGGAATTTCCAATTGCACTTATGAGTTCAAGGATTCAAGGAGCTGAACTAGATTATCTAGAAGTAGATAAGAAAGCCTATGCAGTCTTTAAGGATGTCAAACATTTCAGACCTTATATCATCAAATCTAAAACCAAGATGATTGTCCCTTACCCTATTGTGAGAAACCTCTTGGTACAAAAATACTTGGGAGAGAAAAGAGATAACTGAATAACAACCTTGCAATAATATGACCCGGACATTAATACTACTAAGATTGTGAAGGGCCAATGATTATGAAAATTAGCACCGAAATCAATAGATGACAAAGCAAGTGAAGATGGACTTTATCAAGATCAAATCCTGTTTGAGAATTAGGTTTTCTATATCCTTGTTAACAATGATCAATGGTACTATGAAATGAAGTATTATTTAACCCATGGTTTAGCTCCACATTATATGGAACCAAAGAAGAAGAGGGCTCTTAGACTCAAGTCAACCAATAACATCTTACTCAAGGAATACTATTCAGGAGGAATTATGATGGTGTTTTCTTGAGATGCCTTGAGAAGGAAGATGTTGATAAAGTACCTGTTTGAACTCCATGATGGCCCAACTAGCGGATACTTTGGAGTAGATAACAAAACACATAAAATCCTTAGATCTGGTTACTATTGGCCTACTTTCTAAAAATATTATCATGTTTATGCAAGAAAGTGTTAGGAATGTCAAAGGTCAACTGGGAAGGAAAAGAATCCTACCTTTCCCCTTCAACCTGTCAACATTGAAATCCCATTTCAACAATGGGGTTTGGATGTGATAGGAGAGATCAATCTCAAATCTTATCAATTGCACAAATACATCCTTATTGCAAAAAATTATTTCACTAGGTGGACTGAAGAAATACCTCTAAAAAATATCAATGAAAATCATGTGATATCTTTCTTGGAATCTTTTATTATAACTAGATTTGGTGTCCCATAATCATTGGTTTTTGCTAATGCCAAGTATTTCTCTTCTTTAAAATTATCTGAATATGCTCTTGAAAGAAATATTAAAATTATATATTCAACTAATTGTTACCCTCAAGGGAATGGGCTAGCAAAATCTAGTAATTAAAATCTAATTAAGATACTGAAGAGAATTGTGATTGAACATCAAAGAAATTGGCATTTATCCCACCCCAATTCTCTATGGGATGATAGAGTAACACCCAAATATTCTATGAGAAATTCTCCTTCCTTTCTTGTTGATGGAAAATAAGCCATTTTTTCTACCCATACTTTCTTACCTTCGCTACGACTTGGTCAATCTGTCCAAGATAAAGGGTGCCCGGTTTTCCATCAAAGGATGAACATTCTCCTTAAACTTGAAGAAGAAAGAGAAAATCCAAAATAAACTTAATGCAACACCAGGAAATAATCAAGAGATGGTTTGACAAGTTATCTGTGGGAAATAAGGATTTTCAAGAAGGTGATCTGGTTCTTAAATGGGACAAAGCCAATGAGGTGAAAGGAAAATATACTAAGTTTCAAAAGATATGTCTAGGCCCATATCAAATCCATCAGAAAATTGGCTTAGGAACTTTTAAACTCGGTACATTGGAGGGAGACATTGAAGAGATCCAAGTCAATGGACAAATTCTCAAACTATGCTTCTCCTAATCACCTTAGGTGATATAGTATTGTACATAATAGATTTCCTTTTCTTTTGATTTTTGTAATTCATTTTAGAATAATGTTTTCCTACCTCTCTTTCTTTTTTCAAATTTGCTTATTTCACTACTTTTTCAATAAATCATTTTTTGACCTGTCTTTTCAATCATGTACAAAATATTACTTGTTGGATATTGTGTTACATAAAAAATACTCAACTTATGTCCGAATAAATTTTCAGGTGCTCAAGAAGGGAGAAAGATGCATTACATTTTGTTTGAAAACATCAGAACATAACAAGTGGTTACATTGAATGGGAAGGATTCATGATTCTATGTTTTTGAGAAAACCCCAGACTATGAATGAAGCAACTACAAATACTTTAATTTACATACCATTTGGTATCTTTGTGATCACTCTCACATCCATCTCATGGTCCCACAAGTTAAAGAACATGTGACAACTTCAAATGTCTTTTGAATAATATTTGTGAGATATCCCTTTCTATACATGGATATAAAATATTATTAGAAATTTTCTTGGAAAAAGACCCACAAGGAAAAAATATTGACCGAGACTAGCATATCAAAACGACTATTGTATCACCTTGCTTCCTAGACATCCACAATACAAAAAAGATATATATATTACAAATCTATAGGGAGAAATTTAAATCTTATACAACAAGGAAGTTGAAAGAACCAATGCTTGTGTGGGAAGTAAAAGTAAACCCGTTGGGGCTATGGATGCTCATTGACAATGAGGCTATGCTTGTATGATATCGAGGCAACTTCGCCGAGGCTAAGGATGCTCACTGGAAACAAAGAAATGTTAGGAAAGAAGAGATGAGGAACACACATTGATCTATAAAAAGTCAGGAAAACACCTACATGGCATCTAACTCCTCCAAGATTTCTCAACAAAGTTAACTAAATCCCATCCCATATTGTCTCACACAAATTATTTCGAGGATCATCCACGCTATATTGCCTTCCCATTTTTCAGTAAGAGCTAGTGATGTGGGGTCCACGATATAAAAGGAACTGTAAATTTTTTAGAATATATGAAGATCATATGTGTATAATCTGGGGGTGTATTTGGAGCAAAGATAACTGGTTCTCCTAGAAAGTCACCATTTATTGTGACATCCACAACAACCCACTAAAATTATTGAGCTTAGAATATTTTAGTGGGCACCCACCTACCAAAATTTCAGAAAGCTACTTATCACTACTAACCTAACCAATTATTCATTCATAAAACTACCTTTTTGTACACAATATTCGAAGTTGATCTAAGGAAAGAGTGAACAACACAAATTACTTCATATTACATTGATCATATTCTTCCCCTCCACATCCAATCAAAACCATAAGCCCCTTTTTGGGAATCCCATCTACAATAATGTGCTCAATTACCGACCTATATGACCTTGGTTTAAGTGTCATCGAGCCTTCTTCGCTGGTGTTATATTGATGTATACCTCATTATCAACACTCCTAACAATGAAGATAAATTAACAGTGTCATCGAAATAATTTGTTGGGAGAGAATAACCTTGCCAACCTTTCTCAACCCCACATCTCTCGACGATGACACATTATTCAACATCTGATCCATCTACCTTCTTCTGGGACCTGGACCTCAAGCGTACGTTTTAGAAGGGTATTATCCTTTGCAACTCTTCAAGAAATAATCATTGTAAACATGTGAAAATGGACCCCTCACCCTATTATTTATTATATTTAGGGAATCTAAGATGCTCTTGCTAAAGTCCCATATACTCCATGGAATCCCCCTTTGATCAATCCACACTTTTCAAGCATAACCACTTTTAACCGTCGGGAAATACAACATACATGTCCTCCATATCTGTCGATGCCCCCTCTCAAAAAATCTTTCGACGATGACCACGTACACAAGATAAGTATGTTACAACATAGAATCTATTTCGTGCATAAGTGTTAAAAGGAGATTAGTCCTTAAATATTTCAAGAACCAATCACTATATAACATGTAAGGCGGGCCCCTAACACAATTCTTCACTCTGATTCAAACAAGCGAAAATATTTACCACACATTGTACATGCTATGTGGCCTCATTCCATTGACACACCTTTTCTGAAGAATACCACTTCATCATCGGAGAATGCAATAAGGTTCTCATACACGTTGTTAGTAATACTATCCCTGATGACACTACCCAAGATGTATCATTGGGAAGTCACCTTGCTGGTACATGTTGGTCACGTCCTCCATATGATCTATTTCCTCATCCTGATCGATCCTTCCGATGATGATATTGTAACCCTATAAGGTTGATCCTCCACGTGGCCTTGCGACATATGACAATTTTTTCCAATTGGTAAAGTAAAGTCATAGGTGAGATAATAGTTAACACGGGATATACAAATTAATTAACACATAAGACCTTACCGATTAATTGGTTACCTATTCCCTTAACACATTACTTGAGGGTAAACTAGTTTTTTAAAAAGTAATTGTCGTTGTAATAGTTCGATGCCTTCAAATGTCTCAAAACAATTATCCTTATCAATGCTCCCGATGATGACACAATCAGAGAACATTTTCACTCTATTCTCGACCCCATATCTCCGATGACCTGCCAATGGTAAGAAATAGAGAGATTTCTTTGAAGAATTAATGGAGGATGCATGATTCTGACCAAGCCAAAGTTGTAACATGCTAATCATTTATTACAAAGGATTTAGGGGAAAATGTAAAATATAACACTTTTGTTAGGCCCTAATCGACATAGTGTTTATCCCTGAGAAACCTGTGAAAGCGCAAGTGATCATACTGAGGTAGCTGGATAAATTCAAATTTTCTCTGAAGCCTCAAGAAAACATGTATGTATGATTTGTGTTTTGTATTTAATGCTTTTTGTGACCAGTTGGAAGGTAAACTAATTTTTTATCTTCTATAAATAGTGTACCCCGATGCCAAGATGTCCCGTGTGTAGACCAGAAAAGTGAAGAACCTGGAAGCTACTAGGCCTGCAACTATTATTATCCTCGAATCTATAATAGTTACAGACACTAATTTCTTCGACGAGAGAGAACAGTCCCCAAGGTATCACAAAATCTATCATATATTCTAGAATGAGTAGTATCGATCCAATGATGAAGACATAGATGAATATCAGAACATCAGAAGAAGCGACATTCACACTCTGGAAACTCTCCCAATTCTCTTCCCCTACAATGACACTACACGGTGGTGTTTTACCCACCTTCAGAAAGAGACAACCACCATAGTCAATGAGTCCAAAGTCCTAATTGATTCCTTGAATCTCAAAGACATCCAAATAAGGTATAAAACCCGTGAACCTACAATATCATTGAACAAATCCTTTATGGAGAAGTTTGAGGTAGAGAATGAAGACTTCAAAGAGCTAATGGAAAATTGGTATGTCAGTGAGGTGAGAAAAGTTAAGGAAGGAGAAAGATATATCCCAACACAATGTCTAAATAGACCATATGGATTTCTTAACACAATGATATGCATACCATACACCAAAGAAACCAATACACACTTCAAGATGGAATGGTTTTCTACGACATATACAGTGGTGAAGATAGGACAAGTGTTTAATTGGGAAACCATCCTGGCCTACAAGATTTTTAATAGAGCCAAAAAATCTTTAGGTATGAAAAACCCTAGTTTTTATATGTCAACATATCTTATTGATGCAATCCGCTCTGCACACCATTTCCTTTCTTTTGAATGGAGTTGGACTCCAAGTCAACCTCCAATACATATTTTTTGCTCGAAATTGTGGGATGTATATTACAAGGGATATTTATATAATATATGTGACTATTTTTTAGCTCCCCCGTGCAAGGTTATTTCTGGGATTTACCCACACAGGATATCTCAAGGGGCCATAGCAACCCTTAGAGAAATAGGGGGATGGTATGTTAAAAAATATTATACTTATATCAAAGTATATGGGAGTACTGGACTGCCACATCTCTTGCTCAAATATGTCCCTGACAAGTTGAGAAATTGCATACCAGACAGTAGAGAAGGGGATCACATCATATCTATTAGAGAAAAACAAGAAATACTAGTCAATTTTCCCATTACACATAGGAATATATAATCTGCTAAATAAACCCCATGCTGAGAAGGAATTTGAAGCCTTGAGGGAATTATGTTTGTGCACTGGGAGCCTAAATGGGCACTGTCCACACAATGTAGTGTATGACCATGTAAGATTGGTCAAGCTCACACAACATGTCATTCATGAAGTGAACTTTGTAGACGACCTATTCAAAGGGGATTTCTTTTTCGAAGAAGTATTAAAAAGGCTACAAGATGAACCAATCAGGGAAAATATCCAACAAGAAGAAGATGAAGAGAGGAATGCAATCAAAGGATATTTCTAAATGTTACTAGAGAAAGAAAAGGAAAATATCCAACATCATCCCTAAATGCATTTGCAGGTCCAAATGCCATGTCAGTATATGAGATAGGAGAAGCATTGGATGTATCTAGGGCCGGGGTATATGAGCTTGAAGTATCTATGAACACCATCAAAGAAAGCTTGGACGATGAGTTCAAGAAAGAGGCCAACACAAAAAAACAACTGCACAAAGAGGAATTGCAAAGGGAATTGCAACTTCAAGGAAATAGGTTAAATGTTGAGTTTGAAAATATGACTAGTATAAATTAGAGATTACATCAAGGAGAGGTAGAATCTCTCAATCTTAAACATTCAGAGGAAATGGAGCAATTCAGTACCAAACACACACAAGAGATGACAAGATTACAAACAAAACGCTTGGAGGTGAGCATATACAATGAGAAGTTGGAAGACATAGTCCAAAAGTTGCATCAAGATAATCAAATCCTTGAGAAGACCGTAGAAGAAAATAAAAAGGGAATTATCATCCTACAGAATGTCAAAGAAGAATCCAATGCTGCCAATGAAGAACTCAAGAAGGAAAAAAAAATATTCTGTGTATTGAATGAAATTCAAAAGAACAAGAGAAATCAAATCAAGATCAATAGTCAGTTGGAAGTCACAAGGAAAAAATACCAAAAGGCTCAAAATGAATTTGAAATAATTACAGATTGACAAGATGTATATCATGACCCACTGTTAGCGATATTTCTTGTAAGGGGGTTAGAATGTAAAAGAACGGGTTAAAACCTACTTGTCCTAAGTTTTGAATGTAAATGTGCCCGTGGTAAACAGTGAACAGATCTGGACGGCGTGCGTCCGCGTGCCCAAATCAACGACACATATGCAATTCCGGACCCCCCCTACCTTTCTACCTTTAAGCGGGGGGGGTCCGGAATCCGGGGCACACCTCTTTGACGATCTAGATCAGCGCGCCCGGATCAACGGCAATAAAGGCAATTCCGAACCCCCCTTGCCTTTCTACCTTTAAGCAGAGGGGGGGGTCCGGAGTCGGGGGCGTAGCTTTCCAACGACTGAGATCTCAGCGCCCGGATCAACGACGCTCGCACAATCCCGTCCTTCTCAGCTGCACTGTACTTAGCCTAATATGGGCCCCCTTCCCGTCATGTCAGCTTGTGGACCATCCTGCCTCTCGCCATCTGTCCTCTTCCTGGTCGTGCGATGAGGCTCACTCCCTTTTACCCTTTCCTCATCGTCCGACATCTATCACTCTCCCCTTCTCTAGTTCACATGGTCCCTTTCCCATTTCACCATCCATCCACTGCCTGCCATGTGTCCCACTCCTTCCACGTATCGCCTTTCGCCACATGTCTCCCTCTTGCCACTTCTCTTACACCTCATCACTTCTCTCCGCCCCCCTGTTGTTTCGGCCCCATCACTCCGTTCCCGTGCCCCACCTTTCGCGCTGGCCTCCATGCATATTCCTTAAACCATTCAGTTATTCTAGGTGGCAGCGCAGGAGGCCTTCCACGTTGTAGAAGTGCCGAGTTGGTCGGGTTATCCTCGATCTCGGCGAAGCAGTTATTGAAGCGGTTGGTGGTGGTTAGACATCGTCTCCGCCATAATGAGAAAGCATGACCATGAATTAAAGGCACGTCGATTCGCCGTTGGAACTGTCAAAGAATTAGATTGTGTCTGACTTAATTTGCACGGCCCTTCAGAGGTTGACTGTCAGAAGCCATGTAGACGCAAATCTTTCAATGCAGTGTCTTGGTTCCGCTACTGTTGTTGTTCTGAGTATATGTAGGCATTTTCTCCATTTTGGTATCTATCAATGGTAAAGCTAAGCTCCCGACTGTAAAGTTTCAGTAAACATTCTGGTTTCCTGGTTATGCCTCTGTGTTTGAGATTTCTTGGTTTATAACAAACAGTTTATTTTTCCATCTATGTTCCATCTCGTGCCAGGGAGTCCACAGTCGAAGGATTCGCGTGGACTGAACAATCTTGTTATGATAAAGGATTTGTTGTGACATTGTTGTGATCTCTGGTCTTCTGTGTTTGAATGTAAAAGGATTTTGCATTTGGATGCTTTCTTCTCTAGTCTGTTATAAACCGGATGTTCATGATAGGCTTTCGCGCTCTTCTCACGCAAGTCTCCCCCCTACTCACCCTTTATTACAACTCACTGTTTGAAGTTTATCGAGACCTCACTCGTCCATGCATGCCTGGCCTAGTTTCTGAGTTGAGACGATATTGTTCTGAGTTTTCCTCCATTTGATCACCCCTTTAAAAAAAATCATGACATTAAACTGATGGGCGTCGGGCTCTGCTCCTGCAAGCAATCTAGGAGTGACCTCCAGCTCCAACATTTCTGGCGCCGTTGCCGGGGACGAAGTTGAATATTTTCCCCGGATTTGAACGACAAAGATCAACTGATTCTGAAGGTGCATCAGATATCAGGACTTGAAGATTGCTACTGTGCACCTGGCGACTCCATTGTGACGACTCCGCTGGAGAGAACCTGCTCTATCATTGTGGCTTCGAGAGGCAGACACACGAGGTCTAATCCACACTTTCCTTTAGCTACACCAGAAGCTGACTCGGAAGCGGTGCGTAGAAAGGGAAAGAGCTCTGCGAAAGAAGTTTCCATCGCCGAAACAGGTAGTGCACCTTCCCCTTCTGTGAGAACTCCATTGTCTTATTCTTAGCTTCCTAGTCGTCCTTCCTCTGAGGTTTCCCGTTTGCTGAATTTCGGGAGTGTTCCTGCTGAGTTTTCTCCTCTTGGTCTGGTATCAAAAGGAGAGATCCTTGTCACTCCCCCCTCCCTAGAAGTTGTGCCTCAATGCAGACCTCAAGCCTCTGAAGGTTTCACCACCCCTCATTTTATTGCTATTGCTGAACGGAGAAAAGCATCTGCACATTCAGGTCCCTTAGCTCTCTCTCTGTTTTCCCTGTCATCCCCTCCAAGAAGCTCTTTTCCGACATCTCCTGTCCATACTCCTTCTCCTCCGAGTTATCCTCTACCTAATACTCCTATGGCTGGTGCTAATCCCCCTCTGAATAGGATGGATGCTATAGTCGCTGCTAGATATGCTCCTTTAATCCTACCCCATCCTATGAATCCTCTCCCTGTTGGAGATTATTTGAAATACATGCCCTAGTTCAATGGGGAGGGAGACATAATTGCTGAGGAGCACTTGGCTGCTTTTTACAGTTATGCAGACAACCTGAACATTGAAAATGAAGATGTCTGGATGAGAGTCTTTGTCCAGAGCCTGGAGGGTGAGGTCAGGAAATGGTTCAGGGGACTGACCCCAGGATCTATTGCTAGAATTGAGGCTCTGGATAATGTTTTCCTGAGGCAGTGGGGGGATAGGAAGGATTACATATATTACATGATAGAGTTTGGGTCCCTAAAGAAGATGGAATGAGAGTCTGTCTCTGACTTCTCCAAGAGATTCAATAAAATATATAACAAGATTCCTGCAGAGGTAAAGCCCTCTGAAGCTTCTGCTCAGATTTCATACGCTGGTGCATTTGATCTTGATTTCTGCCTGTTGTTGAGAGAAAGAAGAGCCACCTCCTTGGCTCAAATGCAAGATGCTGCTATAGAAGTGGAATCCAACATATTAGCAGTTGATAGATTGAGGAACCAGGCCGATGCAGACAGAAGAAAGGAAAAATCAGAAGCCTCAACTTCCGGCCCATCACTGCCCCACCCTCAAGTAAATGAACTAGCCCAGGTGATGAACTTTCTGAAAGAAGAGATGGAGAGATTGAAAGTGGAAAGGAAACAAATGAACAAAGGCCCTCAGGGCGTTGATAACAAAGGGGGTTTCATAAGGCCAAATTATATTTCTCCCCCAACTATACACACAGAGAAAGGAAGAGACAGGGACGACCAAAGAGTTCAGGCTCCCTTTCAGAACAATTTTGTTGCTGATGAAGAAGAAGGAGAAACAAGCGAGCCTGAGCCTAAAATCCACTGCTTAGAGGTCACTCCCCCTTTCCCTCATCTCACTCAGACTGCTTATGAAGAGTCTCTCATGAACAGTCAGCTAAATGAATTGAGCAAGAGAGACAAAGCTAGTGGCGGTAGAGGCAGGTACAACCTGAGGTCCGACAAAAGGGCAGCAACAACTGATGTTCCTGAGCAGCCCACTATAATAGAGAGACCCGCTAATGAAGCAGAAGACAATCATAGAGGTAAGAAGGCCTAACCTCTCTCTCCCATTGCCCATAGTCATGTTCCTGGAATTAGAGAAATTCCAAAGCCTATGTCTTCTTTCAATTTCGAACATGAGATTCAAAAGATTGAATTCATGTGCCACTCACTGAGTTAATTAAACATGGGGAATTCAAAAAGCGCTTCTCTGAGCTGTTGAAATCTGAAGCCCCATACCCTCTCACAGACTCTATAAACCTCCAATATGAAAGGCCTGCAGTTGTCCTAGGCCCTATGGTAGAAAACCGAGATGATTCATCCCCTCCCTTCTACACATCCCTGAACATACATGACAAAGTGCTGCATAATTTCCTTATGGATTCAGGGGCCTCTCACAACCTCATTGCCAAAACTGTTATGGAAGAGTTGGGACTAGAAGTCACCCGAGCCTATCATGACCTCTATTCTTTTGACTCTAGGAGGGTTCAGTGTTTGGGAGTCATCAAGGACCTGGTAGTCTCCCTGTTTCAGCTGCCCATGAAAAGTATGGTTATGGATGTTGTGGTAGCTGACGTCCCCCCTAAGTTTGGCATGTTGTTGTCAAGATCTTGGATTAAAAGACTTGGAGGGACATTACAGATGGACCTCACATATGCCACCATTCCAGTATTTGGAGGGGAGCATAGGAGATTGTACAGAGAAGCCCAACTAGCCTACATAATCAGTGACGAAGCCAACCCTACCAATCACCCCATCTATGCCTTGGACACTGATTTAGGCTCCAGTCTACTACAACTCACCCACACCCCTGAGGC
This sequence comes from Picea engelmannii, assembly GCA_009831015.1. NCBI lineage: Eukaryota > Viridiplantae > Streptophyta > Pinopsida > Pinales > Pinaceae > Picea > Picea engelmannii. Next base: position 175,561 of record ML779649.1, read on the forward strand.
TCCTTTGAAGATCAAAAAGAAGCTCAGTCTTAATCAAGAGACCCCCCCTCCTACCACCTCTGTTTGGAAGATGTTCTTTGATGGAGCTTCCTCCAGTATGGGTGTAGGTGCCGGGGTAGTATTCGTGTCCCCTTGTCAAGAGACTGTATCCCTGTCATACAAGCTGGAATTCAAAGTCACCAATAATGTGGCAAAGTATGAAGCTCTTGTTCTGGGTATAAGGGCTGCACAAGAGATGGAAATAAGGGAGATAGCTGTGTTCGAGGATGCAGAGTTGATTGTCCAGCAGGTCAAAAACGTTTATCAGGCCAAGCATCCTCGACTCAAGAATTAAAGGAACATGGTATGGGACCTAGTTGATAGTTTCTTCCTGGCTTTCAACATCTCTTTCATTCCAAGGGAAGAAAATGCTCCAGCTGATTTTTTAGCCTTCTCAGCTAGTTCGCTCGAAGTTCCTGCGCTGCCCACTGTCGGGTCCGACATTGAAATAAAATACAAACCCTCTGTGCCAGACAATGTCAAGCATTGGAAGGTATTCGAGGATGATCAGGAGATTGAAAAATTCCTCCAATCCATTGATGACTTTTCTGCATCACACATAGATGAGGATCCTGACATTGAAGAAGAACCGGACCGTCACCCTGGAGAGTTTTTGAATGAAATTGCTGACCACCAGATTATACAGCTACCAAGCAACCACATACCAAAAGGAATGATCCCATTAGAAAGGTTGTTTGATGGGAATGATGTGGTAGTAAAGGGAAGAGTTTCAGGTGACGATGCTGACACGGCCGAATGCAACATAGGCACATCAGAGGGGCCTAAGTTTGTCAAACTGTCAAAAAGTTTGACCAAAGAGCAGAGGACCGAATATACTGAGTTGCTGAGGGAGTTTGCTGATGTGTTCGCATGGACCTATGAAGACCTCAAAACATATGACACATCTGTCATTAAGCACAAAATCCCACTGAAAGAAGAGGCTAAGCCATTCAAGCAGAAGCTGAGACAGATAAACCCCATGCTGTTACCTGTCATGGAGAGAGAGGTGAAGAAGCTGTTGGATACCCAGATCATTGTCCCCTTGAGATATTCTGACTGGGTGGCCAATTTGGTCCCAGTAAGAAAGAAAAGTGGTGAAATCAGACTCTGTGTTGATTTCAGAAACCTGAACAAGAGCTCAAGGAAAGATAATTATCCCCTTCCCAACATGGAGCACATATTGCAGAAGGTCACCGGTGCTGCCAGAATATTCGTGATTGATGGTTTCTCTGGATACAATCAGATATCAGTCATGCCTGAGGATAGGGAAAAAACAGCCTTCACCACTCCGTGGGGGATATTCATGTATGCCAAAATGCCTTTCGGGCTGATGAATGCAGGAGAAACATTTCAGCGAGCTATGGACATAGCCTTCATCAGAGAAAAAGATAAGTTTGTGGTGATTTACCTAGATGACATAACAATCTTTTCCAAGACTGATAAAGAGCACCACTACCTCTTGAAGAAGGTTTTCCAGAAGTGCCGGAGGTTTGGCCTTTCTCTGAATCCCAAGAAATCATTATTTGCTATGCAAGAGGGAAAACTATTAGGCCATATAGTGTCAGCAGAGGGGGTGAGAATTGATCCTGACAGGGTAGAAGCAATTCAGGCCCTGTCACTTCCCAGATCTAAGAAAGAGGTTCATGCATTTTTGGGAAGGATTAATTTCCTGAGGAGGTTTGTTTCAAATTTTGCTGAGTTGGTGAAACATATCACAACCATGCTCTGGAAGGGCCATGAAGTGAAATGGACTGCTGAACCCAGAGAATCTTTTGTCCAAATAAAAAAGGCGTTGACTGAAGCACCTATGCTAATCAGTCCCGATTATTCCAAAGACTTTCTAATATTTTCTTTTGCTTCCTGTGATACAGTATCAGCAGTCTTACTGCAGAAGAATGATCAGGGGCAAGAACAGCCTATTGCCTTCTTTAGTAAGGCGCTGAGAGATGCAGAGCTCCGATACGAGATCATGGAGAAGAAGGCTTATGCCCTGGTGAAATCTCTCAAAGCTTTCAGAGTCTATGTCTTACATTCAAAGATCACCGCATATGTCCCTTCAACCTCTATGAAGGACATTCTTATATAGCCTGACATAGACGGGAGGAGAGGTAAATGGATCGCCAAGATCCTAGAATTTGATCTGGAAATTAAGCCCACCAAGCTGATAAAGGGGCAAGGTTTAGCCAAATTGCTGGCTGAGTCAAATTGCAAGGCCTTGGGAATCAATTTCATCAATGAGCAAGCTGAGTCATCCAACAGGGGTTCCCAAAGCACTGTACCACTAGCAGCGTGCCCCTGGTACAAATATATCTTGTACTTTCTGCAAGAATTAAAGCCTCCTGATGGATTGGGGAAAAGTAAAGCCAGAGCCTTAAAGCTCAAAGCAGTCAGGTATTGCCTCATTGACCAAACCTTGTATTGGAAAGACCCCCTGGGGGTATTACTGAGGTGTCTGGACCCACAACAGGCCCAGAAGGTTACATTTGACTTCCATAGCGGTCTCTGTGGAGGTCATCATTTTTGGAAGACCACAACTCACAAGATCCTCCGAGCTGGGTATTACTGGCCCACCTTATTTCCTGATGTCTGTAGAGAAATTAGAGCTTGCATCAAATGCCAGAAGTTCTCAGGGAAGCAACAACTCAAATCTCTGCCATTAAAGCCTGTAGTTGTCTCAGCACCCTTTCAACAGTGGGGACTGGACTTTATCGGAGAAATTCATCCTCCCTCAAGTGGCCAGCACAGATGGATTCTGACTGCAACCGACTACTTCACCAAATGGATAGAAGTCGTCCCTACCAGAAGCACTTCTCACAAAGTGATCATCAGCTTCTTGGAAGATATTATATCCAGATTTGGTTGCCCCAGCAGAATCATCACTGATAATGCCTCTCCCTTTCGCTCTGAGCCTCTGTTCAAATTCTGTGAACAGTTCCAGATTGCACTGATTCACTCCACTCCCTACTATCCTCAAGGAAACAGACTGGCAAAGTCCTCCAATAAGAGCCTAATCAAGCTCATTAAGAAGCTACTGGAGGACAATAAAAGGGCCTGGGACTCGAAGCTCAAATTTTCTCTTTGGGCTGATCGGGTGACAACAAAGAAATCGCTGGGCATCTCACCTTTCCAGCTGGTTTATGGAATAGAGGTCGTTTTCCCAACTCAGCTCACCTTACCCGTGGCAAGTTTCCTCCAAGACTTTGAAGAAGAACCTAATCATGTGATCAGGAGGATTCACCAGATGATGGAAGTGCAGCAAATCAGAGAACAGGTCTTGGACAGAGCCTACAATCATCAACAGAAGATCAAGCAGACCTTTGACAGGAATAACAGAAAGAAAGAATTCAAACCGGGTGATCTAGTGCTCAAGTGGGATGCACCCAGGCAGGAAAAGGGAAAACACAGTAAATTTGATGCCCTCTGGTTCGGGCCTTTCAAGATCCTTCAAGTGTTTTCAAACAACACTTACAGGTTGCAGGATCTGGAAGGCAAAGAAGTTTTTAGCAGCCTAGTTAATGAGCATTTCTTAAAAAAGTGTTTTTTGTGAGCCACAGTGGGCTCTTTTGTTTTGTTTTGTAAATATTGTTTCTGTTTTTATTTTTTCGACTAATAAATGACTCCATAGCCCAACAACAAAGGCACTGAATCTGCAAAAGAGTTCTTAGAGCATCATAGGGACGACTCTATCCCCCATGGATCCAAATGTTAGCGATATTTCTTGTAAGGGGGTTAGAATGTAAAAGAACGGGTTAAAACCTACTTGTCCTAAGTTTTGAATGTAAATGTGCCCGTGGTAAACAGTGAACGGATCTGGATGGCGTGCGTCCGCGCGCCCAAATCAACGACACATATGCAATTTCGGACCCCCCTGCCTTTCTACCTTT
>ML779649.1:179588-192142 GCA_009831015.1 Picea engelmannii
TACGGAATCGGGGGCGCAACTTTCCAACGGCTGAGATCTCAGCGCCCGGATCAACAGCGCTCGCACAATCCCGTCCTTCTCAGCTGCGCTGTACTTAGCCTAATATGGGCCCCCTTCCCGTCATGTCAGCTTGTGGACCATCTTCTTTCTCGCCATCTGTCCTCTTCCTGGTCGTGCGATGAGGCTCGCTCCCTTTTACCCTTTCCTCATCGTCCGACATCTGTCACTCTCCCCTTCTCTAGTTCACATAGTCCCTTTCCCATTTCACCATCCATCCACTGCCTGCCATGTGTCCCACTCCTTCCACGTATCGCCTTCCGCCACATGTCTCCCTCTCGCCACTTCTCTTACACCTCATCACTTCTCTCCGCCCCCCCGCTGTTTCGGCCCCATCACTCCGTTCCCGTGCCCCACCTTTCGCGCTGGCCTCCATGCATATTCCTTAAACCATTCAGTTATTCCAGGTGGCAGCGCGAGAGGCCTTCCACGTTGTAGAAGTGTCGAGTTGGCCGGGTTATCCTCGATCTCGGTGAAGCAGTTATTGAAGCGGTTGGTGGTGGTTAGACATCGTCTCCACCATAATGAGAAAGCACGGCCATGAATTAAAGGCACGTCGATTCACCGTTGGAACTGTCAAAGAATTAGATTGTGTCTGACTTAAGTTGCACGACCCTTCAGAGGTTGACTGTCAGAAGCCATGCAGACGCAAAGCTTTCAATGCAGTGTCTTGGTTCCGCTGCTGTTGTTGTTCTGAGTATATGTAGGCGTTTTCGCCATTTTGGTATCTATCGATGGTAGAGCTAAGCTCCTGACTGTAAAGTTTCAGCAAACATTCTGGTTTCCTGGTTATGCCTCTGTGTTTGAGATTTCTTGGTTTATAACAAATAGTTTCTTTTTACATCTATGTTCCATCTCGTGCCAGGGAGTCCACAGTCGAAGGATTCGCGTGGACTGAACAATCTTGTTATGATAAAGGATTTGTTGTGACATTGTTGTGATCTCTGGTCTTCTATGTTTGAATGTAAAAGGATTTTGCGTTTGGATGCTTTCTTCTCCAGTCTGTTATAAACCGGATGTTTATGATAGGCTTTCACGCTCTTCTCACGCAAGTCTTCCCCCTACTCACCCTTTATTACAACTCACTGTTTGAAGTTTATCAAGACCTCACTCGTCCATACATGCCTGACCTAGTTTCTGAGTTGAGACGATATTGTTTTGAGTTTTCCTCCATTTGATCACCCCTTTAAAACAAATCGTGACATTAAATTGATGGGCGTCGGGCTCTGCTCCTGCAAGCAATCCAGGAGTGACCTCCGGCTCCAACACCCACCAAGTAGTCTGCTAGTCTACACAGCTAGAGAAAAGATCAAGGACCAGGTCCTATTTGATATTGGGAAATCCATCATGAATGATATTAAAAGTACTAAAGAAGCAGTCGAAAAAACATGTAAAAGATTATGGAGGGCATTCGAAGACATACTTGAACAGTTTGAGATGGATATCATGGAAGACTTAGAAGAAACAAATCCAGTTGAATTGAATATAGAAGATGTGGAAACCATAAGAAATATCAGCAAGAGAATTATTGAAGCAATCAAGGAAGTAAATAAAGAGGTCATGGAAGAAAAGATCATAAAAACAATCAGAATGACCTCACTAGACAAAGACTTCATTCAACAAACAGAGAAAATCTTGAAGGTAGAGGTGAAAACCCAAATATGTGACAGTGATATAGACTTGGAAAAGATGCAGATGAGCAGAGTGGATGCAATCTTGAAGGACCATGAGCTTTGGAAGGAGTATAGAGACAAAATGAAATAACTGAAGACCTCTTAATTATTATATTTTGTAATGAATTCTCTTCATTTTGATCATATGTAATTTTGTAAAGTCCCAGTGTGGAATGTGAAACAAAATGCTGCAATTGTCATACGACATAATGATAGTTACAGAATATGAACAACCTCCTCTTATTTTATTAAAGAGAGTGTTTCAATGAAAGAGAGACTTTTCCCCTTTGTAAATGAGAGACCATACTTTTACTTCGGAATTAATAAAGAACAAGAGGCATTTAGGAAATCTGTGATTGTGGTGAATGTATATGAGACTCTTCTTGATGCATTTGTCTTCTACTAGAGTATTACAAAAGTATGTTGTTTGAATTATTTCTTCACTTTCTTCTTGATGCTCATGTGGTCATATGTTCCCTTATGAATACAGCTGTGATGTTATGAATATATATTGCAACTAATTGTAAATGTATCTGTAACATTGTTGTTATCATTTATCATTGAGGTACATTGATTTTCTTTGATCCTAATGGTATTATCTTTCACTGTATTAATTTTTAATTAGCTTTCTCATGATCATGATAGATTAGAATATTTTATAAGTGCATCTAGAATAGAGATAGACAATATTAGTTAATTTGGTCTTGGATTTTAATTCATATGAAAATATCATGTTCTCAGATTCATATTTAGATTATAATTTAGAGTGGAAACCATGCCCACATACTGGTCAGAAAATCCATCCCAAACGAGAGTAGGTCTAATTAGGACCTGCCATTGGGAATTCTCCCTTACCTTCTTGACAGGCCATTTTGGACCTGTCAACAGTCTTCTCCCAAATGAATTGTTGGTCTCACTAAATTTAGATTCTTCAAGAGAAAGTTATGTTCAATTTTTCAATCCTTGTTATTTTTAGCCCTTATTAAGAGAGAAAGGATGCACACATACTTACTTTACCACACTCACTATAAAGTATCTAAACTTTGGAGTTGTAACATTATGTTATATAATATTTCATATTAGCCCAAGGGGTTCACTCAACTGTTTGTCACCAATGTTATTGGACATTTTGCCAGTGTTTTGCCAACATGTGCCTAGTTTGAATATTCTTAGTTGAGACACAGTAGTCTATGCCAAGAGGTTTAATAAGGATGACATCCACAAATGTGGGGAAGCACCACTTCGATTTCCTTGTAAGGATTTCCTTTGAAAAAAAAACATTTTTCAGATTCTGCTTGTCTCACTTCAATTAGATCTAGCAATCTTAAGATATGTCTACTTTAGTGAAACTTGTTAGTTTTAGCGAGTCTTTGGAACTAGGTCAAAATCCCAACTTATACATATTATAACTTCAAAATTACTAGAAATATGATGCTGAAATTTAGATCAAATATATATCATGAATTCTTCTTTACAACCTTATAAGTGGAATTGAATTTGGAGATCCCTATCCAAATTTATGGATCAAACTATGCAAGGTGTAGTTTGATTATGCTAAACCAATAATATTTGCTTCTAATAGCATAGATTATGAACAAAAATACATAAAATAACGTGATAAAGGTGCATACACACAATGCAAAAAAAATATAGGCATGAAGCATATCTTCCAAAAATAATTTTTCATTTTTTTTTTTTTTTGGTGAAATACATATCTTGGGAAAACCCACCATGCACTTCCCCTTATTATAAGGATGGTATATAGGGTAAAATGGATTCTTCAGGGCTCAAGGAGTCTATTATTATGTACATATTATATAAATAGAATATAATCTTTACTGTACATGTCGACTTATGATTATGATACATGGATGTACTTGGGTCAATTGAGGTTTTTTTTCTTAATGAATAAGGACTTACTATGTAACTTATCATGACATCACCTTCGAAAACTATGCTTCACACATACACACACAATTTAAACAATATCATTTGTTTTAAAAGAAGGTTGTGGCTACATTGTATAATGATTACAAAGAAAAATTGAAATGTTTGATATTAGGGTTTCAAAAATACCAAAATTTTCAAAAGCATTGCCTACTATTTGAGTAGTTCTTACAACTTTGGAAACATAGTTAAAAACTCTACTAGTGTATAGCCTGATACACTGAGCTAGTAACAAAACCACCTTACAAAACCTAATAAAACATGGGCTTAGAAGAAAAAATGCCCCCTAAGAGATTCTTACTTGATTTCTTCCTAAAGGGTGAGATCCACGACTAGATTTTCATTTGCCATGTCTTCATGCACTTGTTGGACTATTTCTCCATCCTTAATTACCGCTTTGAAAAACCCAACATAAATATTTGGAAGAGAAAATGGAGAATGTGAACTCCTAGCAAGACCTAGAACCAACAAAAAAATACTAAACAAATTCCAAATTGGAGATGGCCAAAAGGAAAGAAAATCATAGAGCCAAGAGCCTCAAATAGAGCCCCATTTCACCAAACTAGATTGTAATGCCTTATCAAACATGAGAAACATGGAAAGCCAAATTGTGCATTTAAACGCAACTACAATGGACAAAAACCATGGGAAATAAAATCCCACCTTCACTACAAAGAGTCATCATTCCACATTTAATGACCATTCCTCCACCACGCTTAAAAAAGCGTGGAAGAAGTACGATAGGATAGGCCTAGGTTAATACCCATCTCATCAACTTAAAGTTGACATAATACTTGTCATTTCTTTTTAAATTAAAGACAAACCTTATCCCTATTAATGTTCCTTTTAATTCAAAGACAAACCTTATCCCTATTAATGTTACTTTAGGTCTCTCGGATGGGTTCTATCCAGTGCATATGAGCAATAAAATAACAACGAGAGATTCAAACACTTGGCTCACTGATCCTCGAGATAGGTGTGAGGGTTTGGTAAACCCCACGTTGTCGCTCTAAAACATTAATAACACATAGCACTTGGGATGATCTTTCCCTTGTAGGATATTGCAAGACTGCACAAAGGAGGCTCAAGCTAATAACTTCTGTTACCTGGTTATCAATATGACATTAACGACCGTGAGGATGTCGTTTGTTGATGACATGAGGGAGCATCATGTCTTGTGGGCTCTCCATTCTGTTTTCGACATTCGATTTGGGCGCCATCGTCTTCGTAGTGAACGAAGGAACAATTACCATGTGAACTTTATCTGGGTGATTTAAGCTTCAGGACTTACCAGGCCACGACAAAGGGGGCACTCGAAGTGCGGCAGGGGTGATCGCATTCCATTCAAGCGATGTCTTTCCTTAGTTGAGGGCAGTGATAGTTCAGACAACAAAAGGCAACGTTCAAAGAATTCTTTACCCAGTTCGACCTCTGCTCACCAGCAAGACAGTGGTCATACATCCACATGATGGGGATGTAAAATTGAGTGGTTTGATCGTCATGGAAATTCACTAGGTTATGCTCCAAAAAATTTCCCAGGCTCTCCTTCTCCAAATAGTCCTCCACAGGGCTCTCCTCATGGGCACTCCAACCGAGCCCATGGTGCACCTTCTTCTGGTCATCCCATCCCTCCAATGGATGGAAACTCTCAGTGCATCTTTGAATCCCTGAATATGATCCAACAATTGATTTTTGAGCTCCGTAGTGAGGTCTTTGATCTCAAATTTCACCTCGATCTCTTGGAACAATGCATCTCCCTCTCAGTGGATGTGAGCAACAACTAGGATGCATCGACACCTCCTAAGACAACTAGCGCAAAATGGCCCATTCTATTTCCTCCTAAACATATTTGATGATAATTCTCATGCATACCAGGTTCATCATTTTGTTTATTGATCTTTTGTTTTGGAAGTTTGTATATGGAACAACTACCCAATATAAATATTAATATAGGTGTCGAGATTATGGTTATATTTTTTTTCGGTCATATAGAATACACTATTTTTAAAATTCATACTTTAGTATGTATCATTTTTTTATGCCAAGTAACTTATAAAAATCTTACTTGAAAAAAAATATACATGTGTATTTATCACCTTTATTTCACTTACTTTAGGTCTATATTTAATATAGATTTGTAAATTTATCACCTTTATTTCACTTTGTCGGAGAATACTAAATTTTTATTATCTCACAATTCCCATGTACTCCATCCTATTGCACGCATGCACGTTCTAATTAGATCGCCTTAGTATAAGTTTAAATCCTTCTGCATACGACGATACATTTCTTTTTGTCATCAAAAGAATTTTCTACCAACATATTTATACACGAATCAAATTTATAAAATTTAATCCATAAAAGCCACCCAAAATCCTATAGCTATTCGCCTAAATCGCTACCATAATCGTGTTAAAAAGCTTTCAAGTAATTCATTGAACCGTCTCCCACGCTCACACGTATTTAAAAAAATTATATTTGTCATGTGATCTGGTGTCGCAACACTCCATAAAAATGAATTGTTATTCACAACACACCCTGAAAATAAAATGGATTTCAGTTCTACGCAGAAGTTCTTAAGCATAATTACATCCAGTAAATTGAATCCATTACAGATGTCAATCATCTGTGTGGCGAGAATCCTCTTCTCTCGGAGTCGCTGCAACAATCTGCACAAACCCCATCATATCCGTCACAAACTAAATATAAATTTGCCTTAATGTCGAGTTCATTCCCGATCGGCTGAACCAATAAAGAACCGAACAAAGATATTTATGAAAGCCAAGGCAAGAAGAACCTGAATCAGATTGTAAATTACATTAAAGGCCACCATTAATGGAATACAAGAATGACCCGTGGCTAATCGGACGCGACTTAATTAACATTATAAGCATAAAATGGACAGCAAGACTCACGCTCAATGGATTGCTAGCCGCAGGGCCAAGCATATCCAACACTCTGCAAGCAGTTTGTTGAAAGCGTTCCCGTTCTTCCTCAAGCTTAGATTTCCGTTCCATCGACGACTCTTTGCATCTATCCACATATTCCAATATCTCCGCAGACCCTGCATCGATTTCGCTGTAACGAAAATAGCATGTACACAGATAAATAAATAGTCAAAAACTAAAATTATGCATTTAATGGCTTCAATTTGTCACGCATTAAGAAATTTACACCATCAGGATTAAAGATTACAGCATAATTAACACTGACAGCAATTTTTCGGAAAGGGACTAGTTAATTAAATTTTACAGTAAAATTTTCAAAAATATGGACGAACTTTATGAGCAGCAGCAGATTTTCCATCTCCGTCTGAGTCTGACTGACGATATCTGCAATTTAAACGACTCTAATTCATTATTTCTTGACATTCCCTACAAATATACAAGAACATTTTGTGCTTATACAATACTTTTCTATAATTTTCTCTAGCTTATTGTCAACTAGTAATCCCTGAAAAAAAGGCTTCATTACAGCAAGCAGTATATAAATATTGCAAATCCTTAGTTATCTTGACTATTAATTCGAAGAGATATGCCAAAATACGGAGGAATTAGTGAATTCTTTCACTATCTTTATTGTTTTTATCCATCGATTCGAGCAAATATGCAAACACCGAGGAATACTTTAATTCTGTAAAGGTTTCCCGTAACGAATTTATTTTTGTATGATATGGAATCAAGGACAAAGTGTTTGAAAATATTAAAAACAAGACTGCAACGGAAAATCGGTAGATAAATATTTTAAAGAATTAAAAACGAATCTGCGCTGTTATTATTAACAAACGATTGAAATAACAGAGGATTTAGCTAAAGGAATATAATAACCATATACGAAGGCTGCGAGCTTGGATCCTCCGTAGGATGCATATTGAGATGCGTTGGTTTCAGGGTTGGGAGGAATGGGCGTGCTGGTGCTTCTCACAGGCTGTTCATGTCCACGCAGTGCTAGTGCCGATTCTTCCGCATTTAAGATCCCGTTTTCTTCAGCGTCGGCCATGATGCGATCCCTTGTTTTGGTATTTCCTTCCGAAGTGAAGAATAAGTAAGAAGAGCGGAAATAGTATCGTTGGGAATTAGAAATATTTCTAACTACGATTATTGAGAGAATAAGAAATAAATGGATGATAATCTCATTATAATGGACTATAGCTAATTATAATCTCATGGGTAAGGATTTATTGCGGTGAGAATATCACATACAAATCTAATAACAATATATATAAAAAAGATCATTTATAAACCATCAATAAATATTTTGAGTCAAAATATTTAATTTAATTATTTAATTGAGTATCATTCTGAAAGAAAATCATTGAAATCCGTCACTCAGATTTTTTTTTTTAATGAACCAGTATGCTAAAAGTTCTTATAAATTTTGAAATATATTACATATATCAAAAATAAGAAGCCCAAGGCTTAGTTGGTTGTACGTTTCATATACAAATTAAATCAAAATCATAAAGCCTAAGTCAACAATGCCCAAGGCTTAGTTGGTTGTACGTTTCATATACAAATTAAATCAAAATCATAAAGCCTAAGTCAACAATGGCTTCAGAGGTTAACAAAAATGGGGTTATGATATTGCATCCACTAAACATGGTTCAAGATTATCCAAAGACATGTTTGTGCTTTTCCTTATACTCGTGTTCGTGTTTGTGATAGAAAAAAAAGGTTGGGACTAGGTGCAAGTAGTGGGCAATTCTGGAAGGATAGATAAGTGCTATTCATAATATCTTTCATAATATCTTAGTCAAAAGTAAATTTGAGTAGTTGAATATTGTAATTTGACTTTGTTTCATTAATTATATTTTCATATTGAGAAGGTGCATGCTTGTTTCATAAGGATATGAGAGACATTCGTTAAACAAATGATAGAGCCAAAAACATTAGAAGAAGTAGTTCATAAAGTTGGGAAAGTTTAGGACCACACAAAGCATCAATAAGACTTCTATAAGAATTAAAAGGAGAAGCATGATAGAAGAAATAAAGGTTTTGAGTTGCACCAATCTTTGTATGTTATCAAGATATTGTGTGACTTATTATAAGTCCCTAATCATAATCCCCATTTATTTTATCTACATTAATTATAGTTATGCTACCTCATTATTACTGCAATCTTTCCCTTTTGTCTTCTATATACATCAAAGAGACTCATTTGAGTAAAAGGATTTTCTTGTGCATTTGATATATTGTAAAAGGAGGTTGCCCCCTCAAAGAGGCTTCTTATTCATTCACTCATTTACTTGATCTAGGCACAAAATTACTAAAATGGGTCTTTTTATGCTTATTTGGCTCATAACATTTGGTATCAAAGAAGAAAATCCTTGGTTTGGCTCCTTCAAACAAGTCATCTTACCGTTTTCAGTCTAAATTTTTTTGGATCATTATAATTGAGTACATTTTTCTATGTTTGACAAAGGGCATATCAAAGTACATTGGGTAAAAAATTCAAAATCTAGCAAATTATTTTTGAAGTTACAAGTTGTGCAAGTTAGGGTTTTTGTCTCCTCATACTAGTTTTAAATAAATTGTTTGTTGAGTGCTACTAGTGGTATTAGATATAATATAGACTATGGTTTTTCAAGTCCAAATTTCGTGTTTTTTGATGAAATATTGAGAAATGTGCACACAGTACAAGTTTCCTCTCCTAAGACAGGGTAAATGTAGTAGGTTGTGATACTTCCACCATAAGTTTCCCATTGAACGTTCAAATTGCATGGGATCAATGGGAGACTGAAGAATAAAAATCAAAGTACATCATGTAAATATTTCATCAACAAAGGACTAGGTTGAAAAAGTTGTAACATGTTTAAGATCTATTATTAGAGTAGACCCTAGAAAACCCTAAACTCATTGTGTCTATACATAACAAGCCAAATGAAAAAATTGTAACAACTCTCAAAGGCTCATCCTTGGCACAAGAAGAGAATGAAGAGGTGGCATTTAAGGTGTCCAAGATGGAAGAGAGAATAAAGATCATGAAATCTTCAATGGAAAGAAATGTTGGCATCCTAAATATGTTAAGTAAAATAGAATTCCAAAGTTTCAAGGATGATATCAAGTCAAACATGGAAAGAAAAGATGATGTCAAAGAGATGGCACAAGAGACAACAAGAAAATATGTTGTCAAATACATGAAGGGGGATCTTATCAAGGAGCTAAGAAACCTCCTTAAATTATCCTCCTAAAGAAGAGGATAAGGAGAACAAGGGGATCAAGTCCCAATCACATATGGATAACAATTTAACACACTTGGATAACACAAGGATTGAGTCCTAGACACCATCAATCTATCCACATCATTGTGGTTTCAACTCTAGACCAAATAACTACATTTCCAATATTGATATGATGAAGTTTGATGGTAATGATCCCATGGGATGGATATTCTATATGGATAAATTCTTTGATCTACACTAAGTTCCAACTCTACAAAAGGTAACTATTGCACTCTAATATTTAGAAACTGATCAATTTATGTGATACCAATGACTTTGTGAACATAAGAATCAATTTCTTGTCTCTTGGTTGGATTTTACAAATGAATTGATAGAGTATTATGGAGATAGTATAAGCAATACCCTCTTTATCCAATTAACAATTCTCAAGAAAAGAGGTCCAGTTACAAATCACACTCAATAGTTAAAATAGTTAAATCTTAGAGTGAAGGACCTTTCGAAAATAAATTTTTGAATCTCTTTATGGGTAGTCTAAAGGACAACATTCATTACTACATTTGGGGTCATTTATCAATGTGTATTTGGCATTAAAAAAGTTGAATACACATCGAAAATGATTATATGTAATACCAAATTAATGTTGAGGATGAAACATCGATTATGTGACATATATCATGTTGAATTAATGTAAAAAACCCAACCATATCCACATTTTTTTATTTGATGTACATTATTCATTGGTTAACCAACAAATAATGGATATATATTCAACATTAGACATGTCCAAACATGTCCTGATATCCATAGTTTTAAAACCATTTACAAACCTTTGGCGTCACTTAACCAATAGGAAATTAGGAAATTGGCATTACACTGAAAATTATGCTAAACCTTTAAAGTGTATTTGAAATTGTAGATGTCAATTTAAACTCAAAAAATCCAACAAGTAAGATTACAATATGTCAAATGAGCATCACTTAACCAATGTTAAGTTTTGTATTGACAAAAAAATATAAGGTATTACAGGTAATATTTTAGGATGACTATAGGAATTATGACTCCAATGAAGGTCAAGAGACAACTAAGATACAAATATCAATCATTGCCCTCAATAAATTGACATTGGAAACAAAGAACCACTTGACTAAATAACTATTAGATCCAAAGGGAGAAGTTGTTGGAGATAACAATTGAAATAGAAAATATATCAATATTGGCTATATATGGAAGTACTAATAGTTAAAAACTTCAATTGTTGGTGGGCATTGAATGCCCAATAAAAAAAATCCCAGGAAAACTCTTGAATTATATTTTTAGGGCACTTTGTCCTAAAGACAAACTTGCAAAAAAATCCATTTTCATTGCAATGCCTACATAAATATGGATTTATTTGTCACCAAAACATGCAATTTATGATTCTCAATCACACCCATTAACCATATCAGTGTACTTGAGTTTGATGTGGTAACATTCAAAGTTGATAGTGTGGTGTTTGGAAACATATTCCAAATTCATTATATGTAGAACTTTGATAGAGATAAAATCAATATAAGTTGTACTTTGATTATAAAAGTTGCAAGAAGCTCGACCTGCAAGTGTTGAATAGATAGTTATAAAGATCATCAAATATGGTCTAAAAGTACAAATCTATTGAAGAGATATGAGAATGTGCTCAAGGAACTAATGAGGCTACCCCTTATAGGCAAATTCAATATACCATTGATGTGAAATAAAAAGTAGTATTGTCAAATATTGGACTATGATGAATATTAATATTATAGAATGAAATATAAAGACAATTGTAGGAGTTAAACAACAAATGATACATTCAACTAGACAAATCTCCTTGTATATCAATAATGACCCTTGCACCAAAGAAACATCTGATATAGAGAATATGTTAAGAACCAAATATCAATATAGCGTAAAAAAACCTCAAAATAAGTACTCAACGCCTTGAAAAAGAGAGAAATTCAGATAATAAGACTCTTCTAGGGGGCAACCTCCTTATGCCCACATAAATGTACAATTACAAGATGATTCCAAATGAAAATGTCTCCTTGGTATATATAGGAGACTAGGAGGTATAATTACAACTAATGGAATAAAGCCAACATAAATAAAATAAAATTACTAATGTAATATGCCCCAATTAAGGGGTAATGAGACAATATTAGGGCTTAACATGCCCCTCCCCTTGAGACAAGTGTTGTCCACAATGCTTGAGTAACTGTGGATGCTTCTGCATAAAAGAATCATCTTCCCAAGTGGAATCTTCAGCCGGTAGTTTCCTCCATTTAATGAGATACTCTGAAATGGATCTATTCCTCATCTGACAAACTCTTGTGTCAGTGATGGCTTCAGGCTCGAATACGATTGTTCCTTCCTCGTCAAGTTCTAGAAATATAGTTTGAACTGGGATCTTGTCGCCTATAACCTTCTTTAAGCATGAACCATGGAAAACTAGGTGTACTCATGAAGATGTAGGCAACTCCAATTTGTATGCCATAGTACCAATCTTTTGCAACACCTTATAAGGGCCATAGTACTTTTGTGATAATTTATTATCCTTTTTGGCTTGCTTGAGGGACATCTGTTTGTATGGTTGTAGTCTTAAAAACACCCAATCCCCTACTTCAAAACTTCTTTCACTATGATGTTGATCTGCTTGTTGTTTCATGCGATTATGTGCCATG
>ML779649.1:193201-210721 GCA_009831015.1 Picea engelmannii
CTTCCTTCTTGCATTAGGACAACACCAATTCCATTTCCCGAGGCATCACATTCCACAATAAAGGTTTTTGTGAAGTCTGGAGTGGTCAAGATAGGAGCTTTGCACATCACCTCTTTAAGTTGTTCAAAAGCTTTAGTTGCCTCCGGAGTCCATAAAAATGCATCCTTCTTAGTTAGTGCCGTTAAAGGTGCTACTATTCTTCCATAGTGTCGAACAAACTTGCAGTAGTAACCTGTCAAACCCAAAAATCCTCTAATATTCTTCAATGTTTTGGGAATCAGCCAGTCCATCATGGCCTTAATACACCTTCATGAGATACAATATGACCCAAATACTCTACCTCCTTCACTCCAAAGAAACATTTGGATGGTTTGGCATATAGTTGTTGCTCCTTTAGTAGTTGTGGCATCTTGTCAACATGTCGCACATGATCCTCCCAAGACTTGCTATAGATTAGTATATCATCAAAAAATACTAACACAAATTTTTGAAGGAAGGGCTTGAAAATGGATTTCATCAACCCTTGGAATGTGGAAGGTGCATTTGTAAGGCCAAAAGGCATGACCAAAAATTCATAATGGCCTTCATGAGTTCGGAATGTTGTTTTTGGGATATCTTCTTCCTTCATTCTAATCTGATGATACACTGAACGGAGATCCAATTTTGTGAAATGACTGCTCCATGTAGTTCATCTAACAATTCATCAATGACAGGAATATGAAACTTATCTTTAATAGTGATCTTGTTGAGCTCTCTATAATCTGGACACATACGCCATGAGTTATGTTTCTTGAATACCATTACCACTGGTGCAGAGTAAGAACTTTGGCTAGGTCTAATAATGCCAGCCTCTAACATTTCTTCAACCATGTGCTCAATTTCACTCTTTTGTGCATAAGGGTATCTGTATGGCCTGATGTTAGGAGGAACACTCCTGGGAATTAGGTGAATTTCATGATCATGATTTCAAGTGGGTGGAAGACCTTTGGGAATATCTTCAAATACTTTGGAATGCTGATCAATGATCCCTTGGAGATCTTGAGGAATGGATGGCTTAGATGTTTGAACATCTAGTGAGCATAGTTGTGCAATAACGCCTTGATGCCTCTTTTTCAATAATTTTGTCATTCCATTAGAGCTTATCACCTTACCAGGTTTCCCTGTGATACCTCTTAACTCAATTTATTTTCCTTCCAACAAAAATTTCATGAAAAGTTCTTGAAAATTAAAAGCCACTATTCCTAATGATTGTAACCATTGGATTCCTAGTACAACATCAACACCACCCATGGGTATAGCAATCATTGGAATATTCATTACATATTCCCCCATAGTAAGATTTATCTTATTTCATTTTCCTAAGCAATTGATAGTTCCTCCATCTGCAATCATTACTTGAAACTCTGGCGCTGGATATACAAAGCAATAGAGAGCTTTGGCTAATTTATAGTGAATGAAATTATGAGTACTGCCAGAATCAATTAGGACTATTACGTTTTTCTCTTTGATGTATCCTTTGATATTGAGGGTTTGAGGAGTGCTAATTCCATCCAAGGAATTACACAATATCGTGGGAGTCAACTCTTCAAACAAAATTGCTTCTACATTTTCATCTTGAGATGGTTCTTGTTCTTATTCTTCTTCCTATTCACAATCTATGTAGAATAATTTCTTCTCACCACACTTATGTCCCTTATTGTACTTGTTGTCATAATTAAAGCATAAACCTTTTTCTTTTCTTTCCTCCAATTGTTGAGGTGTTTTAGAAGAAGGAAAATTATTCTCTATATAGATGTTGGGATTGGTCCTTCTAGTATCCATAGCCATATTTTTACTTTCAACATTTCTTTCCACCTTAAATGCATTCTCCAATGATTTGGGTTCCCAAAGGCAAACCTCATGTTGAATGTTATCCTTTAAAGTTCCTATGAATACATCAATCAAGTGCTCATCTGGAATATCTGTTACCTTTATATTCAATCTTTGGAAGTTCTCAATATGCTTTGTAACTGAACCCTTTTGCTTGAGATTTATCAATTGGCTAAAGAAGGTATTGCTCCTTGTATCCTCATAGTGTGCTATCATTTCTTCCATGAAAATTGTCCAAGTGACGAGTGATTTGCGACAACAAAGCCATCAATACCATACAAATTGATTGGGTTCTAAATATAAAGAAGAAATTCATACCTTTTGTGTATGTGGCACATTATGTAGATCAAAGAATTGCTCCATCTGAAGTATCCATGTGATTGGGTCCTTGCCATCAAAATTCCTCATATCGATCTTAGGAATGTGGTTGGTATTCAAACCAAAGTTGGAATATCTCCATTATTGATTCACCTTCCTTGTGTCCTCATCATGAATTTCATGGGATACATTTTCACTTTCAGGTGTCCTCTCTATTATGAAAATTTTCAATCCTTCCATGATCTCCCCTTTTAAACCCCCCATCATCTCTTGTAGTTCATCTTTTGTTACTGTCTTCTTTTGTAAATCATTTATGTCCCTACACATTTCTTCACCTTCATCAAGAGTCCATGTAGGATTATCTATAGGATTATTTGGTGTAGAAGTTCCCTTTTTGGGTGGCATGTAGGGCAAGTATCACTTTTGAACCTTGATTTTGAGGTGGTTCTGCTAGACAATATTTCTTCTGTTGTATCTCCAAATTTTCGGCCCTTCTAGGTATGAAACTTTATTTTTTGTAGTTCTCTGATATTTCTTCTCTGCAATGCCACGGTGCTGATCAAAATTGGATGTGTCAAGTGTAATTTACAGTAACTTCTCCACAACTTGTTGATTTTTGGCCTTTCTAGGAGATGTCACTTGTATAGCATGCCCCGCACAAAATAATTGCTATAAAATTCTGAAACTCATACCAGAAATACTACAGACTGTCCACTATCCAATGCAACTAGTCACACTCAATTTGGATACTCTAGGAAGAAGTTATGATTTTTTTACCTGGAACACCTTCTTGAGACTAGTCAATAGGACTAGTCAGATACCCTATCTTCCACAGGGTGTATCTACAAATGTAAGACGACCAAGAAGCTGAAATTTTTACCACAGATAACTTACTAATTTATGTGAATATCCTCCAGATTTTAGGGTCTGAAACATTACATAAAAAAAATTATAGCGAAAATTTTGCAACGACTCAGTTCCGGATGATTCCAAAACCCTATCTTGCACAGGCTATATCTCCAAAATTATAAGGCCTCGAGAGATGAAATTTTAACCCAATGTACCTTGATCCGTCTACTAAATATCCTCCAATTCGTTTGTTCTGAAACTTTGTATAAAAAAAGTTATAGCAAAAATTCCAAGGTGTCTCAGATGCAGCAGCGAAACCCCAAGACCTTGAGCTCTGATACCATATGTTAAGAACCAAATATAAATATAGCATAGAAAAACCTTAGAATAAGTACTCAATGCCTTGAAAAAGAGAAATTCAGATAATAAGCCTCTTCATGGGGGCAACCTCCTTATGCCCACATAAATGTACAATTCCAAGATGATTCCAAATGAAAATGTCTCCTTGGTATATATAGGAGACTAGGAGGTATAATTAAAACTAATGGAATAAAGACAATATAAATAAAATAACATTACTAATGTAATATACCCCAATTAAGGGGTAATGAGCCAATATTAGGGCTTAACAGAATATATTCTGATTATGAAGCATGCAAAAATCATGATTGAGATTACATTAAAGATTTGGTTAACCAACTCAATATATGTATCCAAATACTTCACAAAATCTAAAAGGAAGTTGAGATATTTATAGACGTGAATGGAGAGGATATATGGAAGTGTTGCCCCAAGTTTTGATGCTTTTGGCATCATGCCACAATCAATGCTTGATTAAAAAAAATGGAAGGGGAAAATGGTTGTATCAGTGTTTTCACATTTAATCATCTTGGAAATAGGCTTGTCACCTATAATTAGCTCCTCATAATCAACAAAGATACAACTATCAATGTATCAATGTTTTCTTAAAAAAATAATGTTACATAATAATGAATTCAAGTAATGATGTTGCATATGAGAAATATGAGTATATATTGAGGAAACAAAGAAAGAAATTATACAAAAATTGAAAATATCTCTAAGGTCAATTTGACTTCACTTTCTTCGAATCATTGATAAAGAATGACACTTGCAAACAAACAAGTAGAGAGACAATATGTCCAAGCCTCTCAACAACATTGGTTAAATCACAACAAAATTTCATCAATGCATTCGGAAAATCAATGTACACAGGCAAAACACTAAGCATAGTGATTGAGTTGGGTTTTATTCCTTAGAATTGCACGCCAATGAAGAATGTGAAGGCTTCATGGGGGTGAGAATTCTTTGCATAACCATGGTCACCTTGTTTACAACCAATAAATAAATACACATATGAAGAATAATAAAAATGGTGATTGAGTTGGGTTTTATGCCATGAACTACATTTCATTGGAGAATTCCAATGCTTCATGAGGGCAACCTTTGTTATTATATAACCATGGATATATGTAACTTATTCCAAAGCATGGGTAAGTATAGGTGTATGGCACGGGAAAGTACTTAGAGGGTTATATTTCTAAAATCTAAATTTGAAGTTTGTCATTTGAGATTGAATTTGGAATCTTTAGAAGGACAAATATTAAATACATATTTCATTTGGATCTATATTCAACAAAGAAGATAAAAGAATAATTTGTCATAGAGACCAAGGTTGACCCATGAAAATGAAGAGGAGTAGTAGTTTAGAGGGAATTCAAGCACATTAGAAAAAATATTTGCTTTATGTGAGGACAAGAAACTAAAATGCCATCCTAAGAGCTCTAGGGACAACAAAAAATCAACTATGGAGTTGAAGAAAATAAACTATTATCTAGACAAGTTAGACATGCATTTGATACAAATTTTGAAGATCAGGGGTATGAAGGTGAAAATATAAATATTTCAACTAGGATTATTTTAAAGTCTCCATCAATACTTGTGTTTTGAAAATATTTTGACACAAATAGTATAGAGTGACATACCTAGGTGATCCTCTATTACTTTCCTTAATGAAATACCATCAAGAGCCACCATTCCATCATCTTGGAGCAAATTTCTCCCTGCGATGTTTTATTGTGTTCCCTAATGAAGGGACTATTTCTTTATTATATTAGAGGTCATCATTAATTATTGTAAGGTAATATATACTATTGTATTAAGGAAGTATTAGGTACATCCATAAAGGACAAAACCATGTGCCATAGAAAATATAAATTACAAGATATTATGGGTTCTATAGCCAAAACTAAGACTCAAATTACAACAAATGTAGAAAGAAGCAAAAGTAGTGGTTACCATACATACCTCTAAAATCAAGATCTGAACTTCTTTAATTGCTTTACTCTTTTGACAAAAGTCTACATAATCCTTGCAAATGGTTCCTTCTTTCTAAGCCCAACTTTTAGAAGCATGATGGGATGGAACAACAAGAGCCACAAAGTAACTGTGGAATGGATCTACATGTAAAATGGCACTGTCCAAGTAAAGACTCACTACTAAATCTACTTCTACTTGTACAAATAAAATGTATTAGGAGATGATAACTAAAACAATACTCGACAACTTACAAAATTGAAATATTTTGGTAAGAATCACTAATATCGTGACCAAAGAAACATATTCTCCATGTTGAAGCTTAAATATGTCCTTTTTATGGTTAGTAATGTCAAGGTGGCTATGGGGATGAAATCTCCATATGTCACCACTATACAACCATCATATTCTTGTTTCATCCACCTTCTCCAATAGAAAACAATGTAAGAGTGTAATTCATGTATATAATTATATTAGTAAGACAAGCCCAACATTAAATAACCTTGTATGATTCATCAATTTTCTCTTTGTTCTTAAAATAGCCCAAAGTTACATGGGGACCACCAATAACTATCTCTCCTCAAGGAATTGTTGAATGTGACATCAAGTGACCCACCCCCTTCCCAATCAATTAATTGCATATGCAGTAAACAAGACTATTCATAACAAAATCAACTTAGAAGAACATATTTTTCTTAGATAATTGGGAAAAACAGAAGAAAGTTAATTTTAAGACAACTACAGGATACAAAATACAAGAGGAATAAGGAAAATAGGTAGAGAAAGTTAGAACAACCTAAAAAAAATCATAACAAATTAAAAAAAGGCATTACTTGAGAGAGAATTACTAACATTGATCCAGAAAGATCTAGGAATGCTCATAGAGGTCCAAGAGGATCCAAAATGCTCACATAGGGCCATAAGGATTCATAAATTCTCAAAATTCAATCATCCCAAATGCTCTCAAAAATTCCAACAATGAGTAGAGATCGACAATATCTTTCCAACGACGCAAAAAATTCTCAAACGATGTTCGTATGCAAAAGTTATGGATGGTCAAAGTTTGGGTCAAACCAGGGTAAAAGGAAAAAGTCAATAGGGTCAAGGTGACATGTGTCACCACTGCAAGGGTGACATGTGGCACAACCATACATGTTGTACAATGATGACATGGTGACCTCAGATAGTGACACATGGCAGGAAGGTGAGGTGACATATCAAGTTGGCAGGTGACTAAGAAATCTGTACATACAATTGGTAGGTGACTGGAAAATCTGTACATACAGTTGGCACAAATTATATGTCGAAACGTGGCAAGGATAGACCAATAAGAGGATTCCATGTGGTAGCCTCCCATTGGCCATTAATGGTTAATTTTTTCAAAAGTATAGGAGTCGATAGGGGTTGAACCCATGACCTCCTATAACCTTATACAAACCTCCATTGCCAATACGTTGGAAACCAATGTTACTTAACCATATATGGTGGCGATTGTTTTTAATCTTGGTAAAGGATTTAGTTGATGGTAAAAATGGCCGATAGCTCAAGCCTTCGAACCATGGTTCGTTTGAAGTTCCATGTAACCATACCCATATTCCACGGGGTGTTTAAAATATATTCCAATCACATGATATATTCGTGGGGGCATATTTATATGCCCAATCACCATATAACCAAAATGATATATATATATATATATATATATATATATATATATATAGTGTGTGTGTGTGTGTGTGTGTGGTCAACACTAAGGGTGCGGGTTTGTTAGGAACCTACCTAACAAACTTTTAATGCCAACTAAAGTTTCAAGTGGCGGTTTAAGATTGACCCCCCTACTTAATGGCACATAGGCCAAGGAAAAGGACACACACAAATGGATTATGATGTCTTAGAGTTTGTTCCCGAGGGTAATTAGACTCGGAGGCTGCATCGTAATGTGTGCCACAGCGTTCCGACACAGAATTTTATGAATTTTATACTCATTTTTATCGAAATTTCGCAAGGAATTAGATGGCATATGTTGTTTCTGAGTTTGAGAAATGGAGAAAAAGGTCATTTTAAAACACAAACATTTGATCATTAATAAAGAGGTCTCTATTGGAAGTGAACCTAGAGACATAGCCCAATTTGGGTGAACTCCGTTATCAAACATGTGTATGTGATTTCAATATTGTTGTTTTATTTCCGCTCAATTATTTGCATGTTGTTTATCATTAAAGTGTATTTGGATAGATAAGTATTTCACATGTAAATTGCAAACAATAGAGAGATCATTTTTATTTCGAAGATCAAGTAGATGTTTATATGTATGTAAGATTAATAAGCATATAAGGATTTTTTGGACCAAGTTGGTATCAGAGCAGGTTTGACAAGTGTTTGTGAGTGAATTCTTAAATGGTCCAAATCCAAGCGAGGAGGAGGCAAACTTGCTAATTACAAGTCTGATATTGGTTCAAGAAGTTTTACCCGTCGAAGAGAAATGACTTCACCGAGAAAATTGGGTCCTTATAACTCCAAAGATGATTTATTAGAGGCTTTTAATTTAATGAAATCCATGGTGGAAGAAATGTACGAGGGTCAAGAGAAGGACAAAGAGGAAGGTAAACAAGATAAAGTTGAACCAATCAAAGAGGGAGGAGGAGGTGATGAATGTGTCCCTTCAGAACCCTCCTCGCCTTCATCCTCATCACCGTCTCCATCTGAGGGAAGTAAACATTCTTCACATAAAAAGAATCCCTCTAAGAAGTCTAATCATAATCTACCTTTATTAAAGTTGGATGTCAAGTTTGAATTTTTGACCTATGATGGAGAATTGAATGTTGAGAAATTTGATAGTTGGATCAAGAAAATAGAGGTATATTGTAGGGTTCAAAAGATTATGGACAACACTGCAAAAATAGAATTAGCTACTCTTCGACTAAGTGGTACAACATTAATATGGTGGGAGAGTGAGATGCAAGTTGATCTTGTTCAAAAAGGTAAAGTAATCTCTTCTTGGGATAAATTTACTAAGGCCAAAAGAAAACAATTATATCCACTTGCTTATACTCAAACGACAATTATAGAATGGAAACATCTAAGGCAAGGTAAAGGCCAAAATATTCAAGCATATACACATGAATTCAAAAAGAAGGCACTATCCTAAGGAATTATGTTGTATACCCATGAAACTCTTCTAAAGTATATTGGTGGCATGAACTCATATCTTCCTCACACTATTTTAATGTTTAACTATACTAACATTGATAAAGTGTCAGTACAAGCTGCACATCTAGAGGCTAGTAAGGGTAAGCATGTGATTGAAGATAAGAATCCATAGAAGTCTAAGAAGAAACCGAAAGGAAAATGGAAGAGTAAGAATTCGGCTACAGTAAATCAAGTTGAAGGAATACCTACATGTTCCCACTGTAAGAAAAATGGACATGAGGAATCACACTGTTGGAAGCTGCATCCAGAATTACATCTGAAGAAAATAAAGGATAAAGGGAAGTAGAAGACTACTGCATTAGCTCGACAAGGTCTAGGATCAGATTCTAGAGATGAATCAAAGATCATGGCAATAGGAAGCAAAGGTATATCTACTATCAATTATAATTCTTCAATTCCATCTGCTAAATTGGAAAGTGATATTGATCAAAATAACAAAAGTGACCTTTTTCATGTCAGGGTTATAATCAAGCATACAAAGGTAGATACTTTGTTTGACAGTGGATCACAAGTTAAGTTAATATCTGAAGCAATTGTTAAGAATATAGGTTTGAAGACGACGCCTCATAAAAATCCATATCCATTAGGTTGGTTGTGTGAAGATGCTAAGTTGCAGGCGACAAAACAATGTAAAATCAGATTTACAATTACAACTAAGTTCTTTGACGAGGTTGAGTTAGATGTTGCACCTCTTGACATTTGCGACATTGTCATGGGTAGTCCATATCTATTTGAAAGGAAGGACATATTCTATCGTGAAGAGAAAAAATATCATATTTTCAAGGACATGATTGAATTTATTATCAAAGCTCATCGTATCAAAACTAATGTTTCTTTAGTGAGCATGAGGTAAATGAAGAGACTCGTGAGTGCAAGTAAATATTTTGTTCTCATGATAGTGAAACAAAAAGAAGAATATATATCACATTCTTTATCAGGATGTGATCCATATCATAAACATGAGTTGGTCAAAATCGTATCTAATTATGATGAGTTATTTCAGGAACCTACAGGGTTTCCTCCTAAGAGGGAGGTAGAACATGAAATTTATTTGCAACATGATTCTCCTCTTCCTAACATTGGTATGTACAAGTCATCAGTGATCGATAATGGATAAATAAAGAAGCAGGTTCAGGATTTGCTAGATAACAGAGTCATTAGGACAAGATCCTCTCCATGTGGATCTCATATTGTATTAGTTCTGAAGAAAGATGGCACGTGGAGGATGTATATTGATTTCCGAGCCTTGAAAAATATTATGCCAAAGAACTGTTATCCTCTTCCAAAAATTGATGATTTATTGGATCAGTTAAAGAATGATTTTTATTTCACTAAGTTGGACTTGAGAAGTGGTTACCATCAAATCATAATTGCAGAAAATGACATATGAAAAATTGCTTTCAAGACAAAGTAGGGGTTGTTCGAATGGTTAGTTATGACATTTCGGTTATGTAATGCACCTACAAAATTCATGAAGGTAATGAATGATGTGTTTAGGCCTTACATATATGATTTTTTCATCGTCTACTTAGATGATGTATTTATCTTTAGTCGAATATGGGAATATCATATAAAGCATTTCAAGACAGTTTTTGAACTCTTGAAGAAGGAGAAGTTGTATATCAAGATGTCTAAATGTGAGTTTGGAAAAACTTATCTGGTATATTTGGGTTACATTGTAGGGAATGTTTAGCTAAAGATAGATACTGAAAAATTAGAAGTTATTGTGAATTGGCACAAGCCAACTACTGCCACAGAAGTCAGGAGCTTCTTGGGAGAAGTACATTACCAGAGGAAATTCATTGCTAATTTCTCTTTCATATAAGCTCCTTTGCATGCATTAAAAGTACGACAGGTCTTTCAATGGGGAGGCAAGAAACATAAATCCTTTGAGACATTGAAGGAAAAGATAAGAACCACACCAGTTTTGGCTATGCCAGATCTACAACATTCATTTGAGATTCAAATCGATGCAAGTGTATATTCCATGGGAACAGTCTTGATGCAACGTGGTAAACCTATATGTTATCATTTTGAAACTTTCATTCAAGTAGCAATTAACTATCCAACATATGATAAGGAATTGTATGTTTTGGTACAAAGTGTGAATAAATGGAAGCATTACTTAATGGGGAAGGAGACAACATTTCTTACATATCATCATCCATTACAGTATTTGTAGTCACATAACAAGCTACAAAAATCATGACATTTCAAGTGGATGGGTTTCTTACAACAATTTCACCTGGTAATCAAATATAAGAAAGGTATTCATAACAAGGTTGCAGATATGTTGTCAAGACCAATGATTAATGCATCCACAACACTAAGGTATAATACTTTAGCTCATGAAAGTTATGTTGAACAATATGCTAAGGGTGATGATTTTAAAGATGTATATAAATCATTAACTCGTGGAAATCAACAATTATATTATCATGTGCATGCCAATTTGTTATATCATCTTGGAAAACATTGTATACCCAGGGATGAAAGACTAAGTGTAATTAGAGAAGCTCATACATCTCTCATTTATGGTCATTTCGGGGTTGGTAAGACATTATCACAATTGCATAGATATTTTTATTGGCCTCGAATGAATGAATTAGTTTCCAAGTATATAAAAGGGTGTGCTATGTGTGCCACAAGCAAGCCTAGAAAAAGAAAGTTGGGATTATATACGCCACTTCCAATACCTTCTCAGCCATGGGAAAGTTTCTCCATGGATTTTGTAGAGGGTTTGATGATGTCTAGGATAGATCATGATTATTTATATGTCGTCGTGGATAGATTCAGTAATATGTGTATTCTAATGCCATGCAAGAAACATGTCACAACTGAAAATACAACACAAATTTTCTTCACCAATGCTTGGGTTCATTTTGGGTTTCCTACATCTATTATATCAGATCGAGACTCTCACTTTTTGGGAAAGTTTTGGTCTCATTTATGGGAGTCGATGGACACTAAGTTAAAGAAGATAACAACTTTTCATCCATAGACAGATGGATGGACAGAGGTGGTAAACATAACCATGGTACATCTACTTCGAGGATATTGCAACAAACATCCTAAGTTATGGGACACACAATTACCGTATATGCAACATGCCTATAATCATACCATGCATTCTTAGAAAACTCCTTTTTAAGTATGTTTGGGGTACTTCCCTAAATCACCTATGGAATTTTATTTTGGATAAGTAAGTAAAGAATATGGGCAGGATGATACAGATAAAGCTAAGCGATTCATTCAAAGGATCCAATGGGTACATCAAGTAGTATAGGAACAGTTAGAGAAAATCCATGTCAAATATAAGGTGAGGCATGAAAAACATTGGGTTGATCATTAGTTTGAATTAGGCAATCAAGTTTGGTTACATGATCAAGAAGGATAGAACAAAGGGTGAAGATAAAAAGATAAGACCAATTTGATATGGTCCATTCAAGATCTTAGAGAAGATTGGTACTAATGTATTTCATTTAGATCTACCAGCTTACATGCAAATATATTCAGTGGTAAATGTTGAGAATTTGAAAGTTTGTGAGCCTCCTATGATTGTGGATGAAGATGAAAGTATTTGGGTTCCAACAATTGATGATTTTTCTCCAAAGTGTTTAGATGACCTATAGGAAGATGTTATTCTCGACAGAAGAATCAGGACTTCACATCGAGGTGATGTGGAATATATTCGAGTTGGTCTTAAAGGGGTGAAACCAAGCAAAGCAAAGTGGATGGATATTGGAAGGGCGAGGGAGATTTATTGTAACATCCCTCTCTTGCATGCACTGAGGGAACTTATATTTTAGGACACTTGCGTGAAAGTGATCTGGGTCATTATACTATTGGTTGTTTTGATTATGATTATGAGATATTGTGGATTTGATGATATGTTATTTTTTTTGTATTTACATCGATAAGTGCTATTGACTAGGTTCTCCTGAGTGTGTAGGACTCTGGAATTTAGAGTATGTCGAGGCATCGATGAAACTTTGTGGACTCTGGATCGAGTCAGGGAGTGGATTGTTAGGGTTTGAATGTTGTTGATGTGACATGTGTACATATGATTAGATATTATGATGTTGATTGTTATTGCTGACATGATTCATTGATGCATGCAGGCTGACGATAGCTTGCTGACCATATTCACATTTGGAGTAAAGGGGTCATGCACGACAACCAGAGACATTAAGGGAGAGATGTGAAAGCATCCTTGCCACAACCTACTAGCACTCTCGTTGTGTCTCGAACTGTAGGTTAAGAATTACCTAGTTCAAGAAGACCCATGATGTTGTGAGGGAAAACTATGGCAGTCACTCATGATGATTCTAATGGGTGCACAATAAGGCAAGGTCCTTATTCCTTAGAGGCCCTTAGTCTCCCACAAGATCACCTGACAGAGTATTGACTCGAGGGGTTTGACGTCTACCAAATTCAGTCAAGAGGCGAGTGGCACCCTTGGAGCACGTAGTGGGCCTTGAAGGGCACTTCGTGCAAATAAAATAGAAAGAGGTGAGTGGCACCCTTGAAGTACGTAGTGCGTTCTGAAGGGCATGTCGCAATTTTAACTGTGGTAAGTTAATAAACCTAGTGCCTAGAAAAATATGCCCCCTTAGGACTTGGTTGGCCTTAAATTAGATGATGGTATGAGTAAATTTTAATAACTAAAAGTTCCCTTAAAAATTGTCACCCAACCTAGTGAAATTAAAACCTAGGTCTAAGTAGAACATGTGGACAAAGAAAAACTAAATAGACATGTAACAAGAAAGGGGGGGGTAATAAATTCACACTTTAATTATTAAAGTAAAAATTATAATGGAGGATTAAATTTATTAAAAGGGTAAATGGTTGTTTTTGTCTACACTTGATAAATTTGATTTTTAGTTAAAAAGAAAAAGGGGGAAGCTTAAAAGAAAGGGAAACTTAAAAAAAGGGGAAACTTAAAGAAAAAGGGGAATGTCCAACTTAGTAAGGAATCTAGCCTTTGGAACTTTCTATTTATGAACTCAACTAGGATTTAAGTAAAGCGTAAGTCATTTAAGAATTGCAAGGGAATAATGGGACACCGAGGAACATTTTTCGGAACGCTTTTAGGTGGGTGAGAGAAATAGGAAAATTTAATTAATTAATAAATTGATTTTCTGGTGCAACTAAGGGATCGAGTTACATGTGTACGAGGGAGGTTTGTCCTAATTAAATTTAATAAGAAGGATTCTAATGAGGGTTTGGAAAACTAATCACTTGAAAACTCCATAAAAAGATTGGTAGAGGAGGAGTATGGATCACATCTGGCTTGTGTAACGTTACACTGTCAAAATTTTATCTTGACTGAATTTTTCTTATGGGAGTTGGGATACCCAGCTCGGGTGATGAGTGGTAGCTCGACCTTGCGAGGTGAGCTGAGAAGCTAACATTCTTTGGTATTGTGTGTGTGGACCCTTTGCGGCTCAGGGGGCTCAGGGGGAAGAAGAGTACCCCTAGAATTGGTTGGGAGGTACCAGTGAGGTCTCAACAGTTGGCAAGCAGGACTTGGATGGAGCGCAAGTAGGACTCGGATGGAGTGCAAGCGCGATATAGCGGCTTTTGGTTATTCGTCGTCAGTTACAACTGGAATATGGTTGGGGTCTATTATGGAGGTTAACACATCAAATTATATATATTATGAAATTGTAGCATCAACAACCTCGTCAATAAATTTCTATGTCTTTTTAATATTTCTGTAAAAGGTTTGTACAAGTTATTATTGTTTTATTGCCTACAAATTGTTTCTAGGATTTTTTTTTTCTATAGAATCCTTACAAGGAATTTAGATATTTATAGGTGTGTGATACAATGGGAGAAACTAACATAAACAATGTGATTTGACAAAGTGATGCACCTTGCCATGTTGATACTATGGGTGTGAATAGATTTACAAAGTAGAGATCCTTAACATAAATAGTTGATTCAACAAAACATACAATTTATTATGTTTGGTGCTAGGGATGTAATTTGATCTTTAAGTAGTGATTCAATAAAGTAGTGGTTCAGGTATAGTTCTTGGAGTTTATCCAAGAATGTATGAGATATTATAAATGAACTACATTATTTTAGATGTTATTCAATTCCATCATAAGTTTCTATCAATGGATGAGTTATTGGTGTATTAGGACTCTCACAATTTAAGTTGGTACTTGACGTGCTGGTTGTGTTTGTTAAAGTTTTAGATTTGAATGTGCTTGGGATCTTGTGCATTCGTCGCATCATGGCAAAACAATTTCTTAAGTTCAGATCATTGCGTGCATTGATCAATAATGCATATGAAACCTGGCTTAGGGTCATGTGCCTCATGATGTGGATGTTGTTGTATTTATGGTTGTACTTGTTTTTGTAACTTTATTGTGATTGTCTCTCACTCGTCGGGAAGGTTCTTGTGACTGGTCGTCGAATCTTTTGTGTTTGGATTGATTGAAGTTTTCATTTAGCTTAGTAGGCGTGATCTTGCATGTGTCGGGTGGGACGTAGACACCTCCTTGTTCCTTAGAACAATTGCCAGCCTTGAGACCTTAAATGGTAAAAATTGATGAGAACCTAGGTTTGAGCATTGCTTGTGTGTCCTGGACGTCCTAACCTTGTAGGGTAGGACATGCAAGTAATCATTTTTATTTTTTCTAATTGATTTTCGCATGTTGCATCCAGTTGCATTATGTGCCAGTATGTTGGGTCGTTATGTTGTCTGTTTCATGGTTGTGTGCATCGTGTTCATCATCAAGTTGCGTTGTTTGACTGTTGTTGTTGTTACTTCCCTTATTTAAAAAAAAAATTGCACTTGTTATGCATCGCATGTTGTCGCAACGACAAGGGTCTTTACATATGGTATCAGAGCCAGGTTTGACCCACGAATGGGGATCACTATGGCTTCCATTGATTAGATATTTGATTATGATGGTGCTAATTAAATTGATTTGTATTCGTGCAGGTAATCATGGTTAGAGTATGCCACGGAGGCAGACGGTGAGGTGTTAGGGGAGGAGGCACGACGTCCCCACTAGCATCCACACCCGAGGGGTCTAACCCCTAAGGAGACGAACAAGTTATTGGGCAAGAACAAATAGTTGTGGGTGATGTGGTTGGGATGATGAGGTCCTTTCAGCAGATGTATGAATATTTGATCAACCATTTGGATAGAGATGAGGCTAGGATGTCGACACCCCTTGAGGTTCCACCGTGTGCTCCAGTTGATACTAGTAGAATTCACCGAGAACTCGAGAAGGTCAAGTTTCCCGATTTCTTTGGTGCCCCAGATGACGTACCCACCAAGGCATGGTTGGATAATATGGTGATGTGATTTTCACTTCGTGACTATACCATGCCAGTATTTCAACTAAAGGGGAGCACTCTTCTATGGTGGAAAACGCTCCTGCCATAATTGAACATGCACATCGAAGACATGTCATGGGAACTATTCGAGGAATGGTTATGGGAGTGTTATCTATCGTAGGAATTCATTGAGCGTAAGATCAACGAGTTCAATGCCTTGTGACAAGGTGGTCGTACGGTGCCTGAGTACGAGGCCTGTTTTATGGAGCTGCTTCAGTATGATCCGCACTTGAATATCGAGAAGCTTAAGGTCAACAAGTTTGTGTTTGGACTTAATGTCAACATTTGTACGAAGGTGAGGATTCTAATGCATCAAGCCTTGCATGATGTTGTCAAGAAGGCCCTCATAGCAGAGGAGGAACTTATCAGCGGGGGTCAGAGTCGGAATCCAGGGAGACTAGTGGGACATGCATCATATAGTGTGTAGCAACATCAGACACCAGCTAGACATTCACCAGGATATCATGGCTTCTAGAGAGGATCCACTTTCACTACACCTCCATGACCAACGCCTCAACAACAAACTCCTTACAGAGCACCACAACAACGTCGACCCCAGCAACAACAGTTTAGGGTTGTTCAATAGAACATACCAAGGTTCCAGGCTGGTGGGTCGTCAGCTTCTACTTTAGGTACAAGGAGTACTAGACCAAAGAAAGGGTGTTGGACATGTGGAGAGCCAATTACCAACGTGACTTCCTATTGGAGAGGACCAGAGCATTTGGATCAGTCAGACCCACTACCATGGGATATTTGGGCAAGGCCCATTGGATTCATGCAATGGTGAATAACCGCCAGGAAGAGCACCAGTCGACTGTTCTCGAGACGTTAGGTACCGTCACTGACCATACCCTTAGTATTTTGATAGATCCAGGTGCTACAAAGAGTTTTATCTCTGGTGCAATGCTAAAGCGAATTAAGTTAAAGGCAGTTGAACATGACAAGTTTAGCTTTGTAGAAATGGTTTTGGGAGCTAAACAGAAGGTTGGAGGGAAGGTGATGGGATATAGCCTTAACTTGGGATATTTTGTCACAAGGGCCAACCTTTACGCCACAATCTTAGGATCTTATGACGTTATGATCGATATGGACTGGTTGGAATCACATGAGGCGATATTCAACTGTAAGATGAAACGATTGAGGTTGGTCGATGATGAGGGACAAAGATGCATGATTGTAGGTCAGAACCAAAGAGTTTTCCTAGGGTTCATCTCTTCCTTGCAGCTACAGAAGAACATGTGCAAGGGATGTAAGATTTATGTGATCCTTGCGTTAAATGAGAAGGGAGTAGCGAAATGTCTAGAAAACCTTCTGGTGGTGTTAGCACATAATCATGTAGGGGGTGCTCTCCTGAAAGAAGCGTCCCCTTGGGCAAAGAGAGAGATTCGGAAAACCCATTTTTCCAAAGCTTGGAGGGTGGGTGCATCATTTTAATGACCAGCCAGTTTTGGACGGTCGAGATCTTCCCACCTAGATCTACGGTTGAGGTTTCATTCCAGAGCCCCCTCATCATTCTGCCTTTAATGGGGGGGTCCGGAATTGGGAGCACATCTCTCAAACGGTCGAGATCAAGGCACCCAG
>ML779649.1:210760-223760 GCA_009831015.1 Picea engelmannii
GGGTCCGGAATGGTGTGGTATTGACGTGGGGCCCCTTCTTGTCGTGTCACCTTCTCCACCATTTCCTCCCCTTCCATCTGTTCTCCACTTGACCATGTGATGGGGCCCGTTCCCTTTGACCCCTCCTCATCCTCCGACATCTATTCCACTCCCTTCCACGTCTGCCTCCCATAAATGATGTGTCCCCCATTACCATTTTATCCCGTCACCTTCTCCCCTTCTTCTTGCCATGTGTCTCACCCCTGATCACTCCCTTTCCCCTTTACATGTCAAGCATGCCAGATCCTCCATGACCTATCCATTAGACCGTTCAGCTGATCCAAGTGGCACCATGAAAAGACCTCCACATCCCACAGGGCACAGTTGACCCGGATTGTTCCTGATCCCAAGAAAGTAGTTATTGAAGTTGTTGGAGGTGGTTAGACATCGTCTCCGCCATAAATGGAAAGTCCAACAAAGGATTAAAAGCAGATCAATTCATCTGCAGGACAGTTAGGAGTCTGATTGCATCTATCATAAGTTCACGATCGTTCAGAGTCTGCATGTGCAGACTGCCAGAAGACATGCAAACACAATGTTTTTAATGCAGTGTCTTATTTTCGTTGTTGTTTTGTTTTGAGCATATATAGGCGTTTTCACCATTTTGTAATAGATCGATGGTTAAGTTAGGCTCCCGATTGTAAAGTTTTAATGAAGCATTGGTTGCTCTGGTTATGTATTGGCACTTGAGACTTCTTGCCTTATGAATGTTAGCTTCTTTCCATCTCTTTATTTACACTATGTTAGAACAACTCAGAATTGGAGGATCTAGTCGAGTTGCGTTGTTATAGGATGATGTAGGTTTGATCATTGTAATAGTTGCATTGTTTCTAATCAGTTCTTGTATTTTCTCAACACTGAATGATTTGGAATTGGAGGATCCAGTCAAGTCACCCTTCAGTTCCTCGAAACTTAGAACCAAGAGGATCTTGTATTCTGAGCTTTTCTTCTTCAATCTGTTGAAAGGCTTGATGCCCGAGGCAGTCTTGCTCACTCATCTCACCAAGTCTTCCCCTGCTCATTTTACAATCAACTCACTTATGGAATTTAGATCAAGACTTCCTTTATTCTTTACATCCCAGGCGTGGTCCCTGAGTTAGAGTAATACCTTCCTGGGTCTCTACCCATTTGATCACCCATTAAATTTATTCGTGACATAAACTGATGGGCATTGGGCTCTGCTCCTGTCGCAATCCAGGAGTGACTTCTAACACTAACATTTCTGGTGCCGCTGCCGGAGACGAAGTTGAATATTTTCCCCGGGATTGAACGACAATGATTAACTGATTATGAAGGTGCATCAAATATTAGAACTATCAAGATTTCTACTGTGCACCTGGCGACTCCATTGATGCCAACCCATAAGCGACCCCATTGTTTCAGCCGTGGCTTATAGAGGCAGACACACAAGGTCTACTCCTCAGTTGTAGTTAGTGCCACCTGAAGTTGACCCAAAGAAGATTATTAGAAAGGGAAAGTCCTTTGATATTTCTGGTGATTTTCATGATTTTGTAGAAACTCCAACCCCTTCATTTCGTCATGTTTTATTACCTTCTGTCGGAGTTTCTTGTAGTCTAAATTTTGGGAGTGTTCCTGCTGGATTTCCTCCTCCTGGTCTCGAATTAGTAGGAGAAACTCTTGTCACTCCCCTCTCCCCCGAGGTGGTACCCTAGTTCAAACCCAACGCCTCTGAATATTCTCCTACCCCGGGTTTTACTACCCCTCCTCCTGTTATTACTATTGTTGAGGGAAGGGAAATTTCTGTGCCTTTGAGCCCACAAGCCTGTTCTCCAGATTTACTGCAGTTCCCCTCCCATTCTGTAAGCTCATCTCCTATCTTTCCGCTTCAAACCTCATCTCCTCCTAGTTCCCCCACACCTATTGTTCCTATGGATGGTGCCAATCCCCCTCTAAATAGAATGGACGCCATAGTAGCTGCTAGATATGCTCCCTTAATCCTACCTCAACCTGTGAATCCTCTCCCTGCTGGAGATTACCTGAAATATATGCCCAAGTTCACTGGGGAAGAGGACATAACCATGAAAGAGCACCTGGTTTCTTTCTACAGTTATGTAGACAACTTGAACATTGAAAATGAAGATGTCTAGATGAGAGTCTTCATTCAGAGCCTAGACGACGAGGTGAGGAAGTGGTTTAGGAGATCGGCCCTCAGATCTATTGGTGGGATTGAAGCTCTAGATAGTGCTTTCCTGCAGTGGGGAGATAAGAAGGATTTCATGTATTACATGACAGAATTCGGGTCTTTGAAGAAAATGGGAGGAGAATCTGTCTCATATTTCTCTAAAAGATTCAATAAGATTTATTATAAGATCCTTGCTGAGATAAATCCCACATAGGCCTCTTCCAAAATTTCTTATGCTAGTGCATTCGACCCTGACTTCTGTCTTCTATTGAGAGAAAGAAGATCTACTTCCCTAGCTCAAATGCAAGATGCGACCATAGAGGTGGAATCTAATGTATTGGCAGTTGACAGACTGAGGAATAAGACTGATGCAGACAGGAGAAAGGGAAGATCCAAAGCCTCAACTTATGGCACCTCTGTGCCTCACCCTCAAATGGATGAACTAACCAAGATAGTGAAGTCTATGTATGCAGAGATGGAGAAAATGAAGGTGGAGGGAAAGCAGGCATATAGAAATCCTCAAAATGCTGAAAACAAAGGAAGCTTCAGGAGGCCAAACAATATTGCTCCCCTGACTATGCAAAGAGACCAGAGAGGAAGAGATAGAGAAGACCAAAAAATTCAGGCCCCTTTTCAAAATAATTTTGTGGTTGATGAAGAAGAAGGGGAAACAAATGGGCTTGATTCCGAAATCCACTGCTTCGGAGAAATTCCTCCTTTTCCTCATCTCACTCAATCAACATATGAGGAATCTCTCATGGACAATCAACTAAATAAACTTAGCAAGGGAGACAAGGCTAGAAGCAGCCAAAGCAGGTATAACCTGAGATCCAAGAAAAAGATAGGAGCACCTGATGTTCCTGAACAACTCACTAGAACAGAGAAACCTGCTAATGAAGTAGCAGACAAGAATGAAGGTAAGAAGGCCCAACCCCTCTATCCAATAGTCCAGAGTCATGTTCCTGAAGTAAGGGAAATCCCAAAGCTTACATCTTCTTTTAACTTTGAGCATGAAATTCAGAAAATTAGAATCCCTGTGCCCCTCTCCGAACTAATCAAACATGAAGTGTTCAAAAAATGCCTCTTCGAGCTATTATAGTCTGAATCCTCATGCCTTCCGACAGACTCCATCAATTTGCAAGATGAAAAGCTTGCAGTCATTTTAGGTCCTATGGTAGATGATAGGAACGATTCATCCCCTCCCTTCTACACATCCTTGAACATACATGACAAGGTACTGCACAATTGTTTGATGGATTCAGGGGCTTCCCAAAACCTCATGTCCAAAACTGTCATGGAAGAATTAGGACTAGAAGTCACCAGAACCTATCATGACCTCTATTCATTTGACTCCAGGAAAGTTCCATGCCTAGGAGTCATCAAAGACTTGGTCGTAACCTTGTTTCAATTGCCCATGAAAAGTGTGGTCATGGACATTGTAGTGGCTGATGTCCCCCCCAAGTTTGGTATGTTGTTATCGAGATATTGGATAAAAATACTGGGGGGAACTCTGCAGATGGATCTAACCTATGCTACTATTCCGGTGTTCAGAGGGGAACATAGGAGACTATACAGAGAAGCCCAGCTGGCCTATATAATCAATGACGAAGCCAATCCTACCAACCATCCTATCTTTTCCCTTGATACTGATTTAGGTTTCAGTCTGTTGCAACTCACTAATGCCCCTGAGCCTCTTCTAAAACTTAGAAAGTAGCCCACAACTTCTCATGAATTTTCTTCCCCCATCACCTCCGTCTGGAAAATGTTTTTTGATGGAGCCTCTTCCAGGGAAGGCACTGGTGCCAGAGTATTTTTTGTGTCACCTGCTCAAGAAACCATATCTCTATCATACAAGCTAGAATTTGAAATAACCAACAATGTGGCAGAATATGAAGCTCTTGTTATAGGATTAAGAACTACAAAGGAAATGGGAATTCAGGAGGTAGTGGTGTTCGGGGATGCAGAGTTGATAGTCCAGCAGATCAGTAGCGCTTATCAGGCCAAGCATCCTTGACTCAGGAGTTACAAAAATGAGGTATGGGACCTAATCGACAGTTTCTTCTTAGCATTTAACATTTATTTTGTCCCAAGAGAGAAGAACACAGTGGCAGATTCCTTGGCTACATCAGCAAGCAATTTCAAAGTGCCCTTGCCACCCAAGTTTAGATACGATGTAGAAGTAAAATACAGGCCCTCCATACCTAACAATGTCAAACGTTGGAAGGTGTTCAAGAATGATCTTGAGATCAAAAGATTCTTGGAGACTGTCGAAGAATTTTTAGAGATGCATATTGACCAAGACTCTGTTTCTGAAGAAAAGCTTGATGGTGGTAATTTTCTGAGTAAGATTGTGGAGTGTGACATTGTGCAATTTCCCAACAACCATATTCCAAGGGGATTGGTTCCTTTGGAAAGGATTTTTGA
Organism: Picea engelmannii; assembly: GCA_009831015.1. Lineage (NCBI taxonomy): Eukaryota > Viridiplantae > Streptophyta > Pinopsida > Pinales > Pinaceae > Picea > Picea engelmannii. The sequence goes on from ML779649.1 coordinate 215,367, forward strand.
TAGGAATGATGTGGCACTAAAAGGGAAAATCTCAGAGGATGAGGCTGATACAAATCAGTGCAACATTGGCACTGAGAATGAACCCAAGTTTGTCAGATTGTCAAGAAGTCTAATGAAGGAACAGAGGGCTGAATACGCTAAACTATTGAGGGAGTTTGCTGATGTTCTCGCCTGGACCTATGAAGATCTCAAAACTTATGACACTTCTATCATTGAGCATAAAATCCCGTTGAAAAGGGAGGCAAAGCCATTTAGGCAGAAGCTAAGACAGATCAATCCTATGTTGCTGCCCATCATAGAGAGAGAATTGAAGAAGCTGCTACATGCCCAGATCATCGTGCCATTGAGATATTTAGAGTGGGTGGACAACTTGGTCCCTATAAGGAAGAAGGGTGGAGAAATTAGACTCTGTGTAGATTTTAGAAACTTGAATAGCATCTCACGAAAGGACAATTACCCCTTACCAAAGATGGAACATATATTGTAGAGGGTAATAGGAGCATCCTGGATTTCCATGATTGATGGATTCTCTGGCTACAATCAAATCTCTGTTCTGCCTAAGGACAGGGAAAAGATGGCATTTACTACTCCATGGGGCACATTCATGTATGCTAAAATGTCATTTGGGTTGATGAATGCAGGGGAAACATTTCAACATGCCATGGACATAGCTTTCATTGGGGAAAAATATAATTTTGTGGTCATCTATTTGGACGACATAATAGTCTTTTCCAAATCTGATAAAGAACATTGTTGTCATCTCAGGAAAGTTTTTATGAAATGCAGGAGTTTTGGATTTTCATTGAATCCCAAAAAATCTATGTTTTCTATGAAGGAGGGAAAGTTACTGGGCCATATAGTATTAGCAGAAGGAGTCAAAATTGATCCTAGAAAAGTTGAAGCAATCCAAGCCTTGGCAATCCCAAGAACCAGGAAATAAGTCCAGTCTTTCCTTGGTAAGATTAATTTTCTAAAGAGGTTTGTTTCTAACTCTGTTGAGGTGATAAAGCTTATCACAACCATGTTGAGAAAGGAAAATGAAGTGAGGTGGACCGCTGAAGCTTGAAATTCCTTTGAGCAGATAAAGAAGGCCTTGATAGAAGCTCCTGTGCTTATTAGTCCCGATTACTCAAAGGATTTCCTTATTTTCTCCTTTGCCTCATCTGACACGGTGGTTGTTATTTTATTACAAACAAACGATGCTGGGCAAGAGTAGTCTATTGCCTATTTTAGCAGATCTCTAAGGGATGTTGAGGCTAGGTATGACATTATGGAGAAGCAGGCCTACTCCCTGATAAAGGCTCTCAAATCCTTTAGAACCTATGTCTTGCAGTCGAATATCATTACCTATGTCCCCTCTGTCGTTCTTAAGGACATTCTTATTCAACTTGACATAGACGGGAGGAGGAGTAAGTGGATAGCCAAGATCCTTGAGTTTGACTTAGAAATAAGGCCTACCAAATTAATCAAAGGTCAAGGTTTAGCCAAGCTGTTGGCTGAATAAAATTGCAAAGATTTGGGGGTAGGTTTCATCGATGAATGCTTAGAAAATCAGCAAGATCAATTGTCTGATGTAGACCCTCAAGCAGAACCCCCATTGGCCCGATGTCCTTGGTATAAGGATGTCATATATTTTTTGCAAGAGTTGTGGCCTCCGGATGGCCTACAAAGAAACAAGAAAAGAGCTCTAAATCTCAAAGCAGTCAGATACTACCTTGTCAATCAAGTTTTATATTGGAAAGACCCCCTGGGGGTGCTTTTAAAATGTATGAATCCACAAGAGGCTGACAGGATCATTGTTGAATTTCACAGTAGCCTATGTGGAGGGCATCATTTATGGAAGACCACAACCTACAAAATCCTCAAGGTTGGGTACTATTGGCCCACCTTATTCACTGATGTCTGCAGAAAGGTTAGAGCCTGTATCAAATGCCAAAGATTTTCAGGAAAGCAACAACTTAAATCTCTACCTTTAAAGCCTGTAGTTGTTTCGGGACCTTTCCCACAATGGGGCCTAGATTTTATTGGAGAAATCCACCCTGCTTCCAGTGGGCAGCACAGATGGATCCTAACTACCACAGATTTATTTACTAAGTGGATAGAAGCTATTCTCACCAGGAGTGCTTCCCACAAGGTAATCATTGGATTCCTAGAAGACCTCATCACAAGCTTCGACTACCCAAGCCAAATTGTCACTGATAACGCAACCTCTTTCAAGGCTGAGCCGCTAGCCAAGTTCTGTGATAAATTCGGGATCAAACTGATTCACTCCACCCCATACTATCCCCAGGGAAATGGTTTACCAAAGTCCTCCAACAAAATTCTGATAAGGATCATCAAAATACTATTGGAGGACAACAAAAAGGCCTGGGATTCGAAGTTGAAATTCTCTCTATGGGCCGATCGAGTGATCACAAAGAGATCTATAGGCATCTCCCCTTTCTAATTGGTTTATGGAGCAGAATTTGTTTTCCCTTCTTAGCTAGACATTCCTGTAGCAAAGTTCTTCTAGGATTATCAAGAGGAGCCTAATGATATGATCAGAAGAATTCATCAACTGGTAGAGGTCCAGCAGGTCAGAGAGCAGGTAATGAACAGAATTCAGGACCATCAACAGAAGATCAAGTAGGTTTTTGATAAGAATTCCAAGAAGGAAGAGTTCCAGATAGGAGACCTGGTACTGAAGTGGGATGCTCCTAAACAAGACAAGGGAAAACACGAAAAATTTGAATCCCTATGGGTCGGGCCCTTCAAAATCTCTAAAGTATTTTCAAATAATACCTATAGGTTGCGAGATTTGAAGGATCAAGAAGTTTTCAATGGCCCTATGAATGGGCATTTCCTGAAAAGATATTTTTCTTGAGCCGCACATGGCTCATCTGCGGTTGTATATATTGTTTTTCTTTTATCTTTAAGTTTTAAATAATGACTCCATAACCCAACAGCAAGGCAGTGAAGCTACAAAAGAGTTCCCAACAACTCGCAGGGGGCGTGTCATCCCCCATGGAGCCTAATGTTAGCACATAATCATGTAGGGGGTGCTCTCCTGAAAGAAGCGTCCCCTTGGGAAAAGAGAGAGATTCGGAAAACCCATTTTTCCAAAGCTTGGAGGGTGGGTGCGTCATTTTAATGAGCAAGCAGTTTCAGACGACCGAGATCTGCCTGCATAGATCTACGACTAAGGTTTCATTCTAGAGCCCCCTCGCCATTCTGCCTTTAACGGGGGGGTCTGGAATTGGGCACGCATCTCTCAAATGGTCGAGATCAAGGTGCCTAGATCGACGACGCTCAAACGATTCCGGACCCCCTCTGCCATTCTTCCTTTAATAAAGGGGGGGGGTTCAAAATGGTGTGGTATTTACGTGGGGCCCCTTCCTGTCATGTATCTTTCTCCACTACTTCCTCCTTTGCCATCTATTCTCCACTTGACCGTGTGATGGGGCTCGTTCCCTTTGACCCCTCCTCATCCTCTGACATTTGTTCTGCTCCCTTCCTCATCTGCCTCCCATAAATGATGTGTCCTCCATTACCATTTTATCCCGTCACCTTCGCCCCTTCTTCTTGCCATGTGTCTCACCCCTTATCAATCCCTTTCCCCTTTCCACGTCAAGCACGCCAGATCCTCCACGACCTATCCATTAGACCATTCAGCTGATCCAAGTGGCGCCATGAGAAGACCTCCATGTCCCAGAGGGCAGAGTTGACCCGGATTGTTCCTGATCCCAAGAAAGCAGTTATTGAAGTTGTTGGAGGTGGTTAGACATCGTCTCCTCCATAAATGGAAATTCTAGCAAAGGATTAAAAATAGGTCGATTCATCTATAGGATAGTCAGGAGTCTGATTGCGTCTATCATAAGTGCACGATCATCCAGAGTCTGCATGTGCAGACTGCCAGAAGACATGCAGACGCAATGTTTTTAATGCAGTGTCATGTTTTCACTGTTGTTGTTTTGTTTTGAGTATATATTGGCATTTTCGCCATTTTGTAATAGATCGATGGTTGAGCTAGGCTCCTGATTGTAATGTTTTAACGAATCACTGGTTGCTCTGGTTATGTATTGGCACTTGAGACTTCTTGCCTTATGAATGTCAGCTTCTTTCCATCTCTTTGTTTACACTGTGTTAGAACAACTCGGAATTGGAGGATCCATTCGAGTTGCACTGTTATAGGATGATGTAGGTTGGATCACTATAGTCTCATTGTTTCTAATCAGTTCCTGTATTTTCTCAACACTAAATGTTTTGGAATTGGAGGATCCATTCAAGTCACCCTTCAGTTCCTTGAAACTCAGAACCAAGAGGATCTTGTATTCTAAGCTTTTCTTCTTCAAGTTGTTGAAAGGACTGATGCCCGAGGCAGTCTTGCTCACTCATCTCACCAAGTCTTCCCCTTGCTCATTTTACAATCAACTCACTGAAGGAAGTTATATCAAGACCTCCTTTGTTCTTTACATACCATGCCTGGTCCCTGAGTTAGAGTGATACCTTCCTGGGTCTCTACCCATTTGATCACCCATTAAATTTATTCATGACATAAACTGATGGGCGTTGGGCTCTGCTCCTGTCGCAATCCAGGAGTGAATTCTAATGCTAACAAGTGGTGCAAGAGTTTGCGGATGTCTTCCCTAAGGAGTTACCTGGGATGCCACCGGAGAGGGGATTGGAATTTACCATCGATGTAAAAATGGGAACTGAACCTTTAGCAAGAACTACTTATCGGATGTCGACCACGGAGTTACAAGAGTTGAAAATGAAACTGAAGGAGTTGTTGGAATTAGGACTTATATGTCCAAGTGTGTCACTATGGGGTGTGTCTGTTATATTCATACGGAAGAAGGATGGGTCATGGAGACTCTGTATTGAATATCATCAATTGAAAAAGGAAACGATCAAGAATCAATATCTTTTGCCAAGGATTGATGATCTGTTTTATCAGATGAAGGGTGCGACAATGTTTTCAAAGATCGACTTGAGATTAGGGTATCACCAGTTACAGATCAAGGAGGACTACATCCCTAAGACTTCCTTTAAGATGAGGTTTGGACATTAGGAGTTTATTGTTTTACCGTTTGGACTGACGAACGCCCCTTGGGTATTGATGAGTTTGATGAATGGGGTGTTCTGTGAAAACTTGGAGAAGTTCGTCCAAGTATTCATTGATGATATTTTGATTTACTATCGGATGATGGAGGAGCATGACGAGCACTTGCGCATGGTACTATATTGTCTATGAGAGAACAAAATGTATGTGAAGCTATCTAAATGATTTTTTTATCAATCAAAGATTCACTACTTAGGGCATGTCATCTCCGATGAAGGTATCATTGTGGATCGAGAAAAGGTCGAGGCTATTATGGAATGGCATGTGCTGACAAATGTCCTAGAAGTGTGTAGCTTCATGGTTTTAGTGGGATACTATCGACGGTTCATCGAGGGTTTTTCAAAGATAACAAATCCGATCACGGAATTGCAGAAGAAGAACAAGAAGTTTGTTTGGACCAAGAAATGCATAGAGGCATTTCGGAGGCTCAAGGACCTATTGACGACAACAACGATATTAAAGGTCCCTGACATGGAAAAGGACTTCCTGTTATGCACTAACACATCCAAGGAAGGATTAGGCAGATTCTTGATGTAATACGGTCGAGTGATCGCTTACATCTCGAGAAAGTTGAGAAGGCACGAGGAGAACTATGTGACTCACGATTTGGAGTTGTTAGCCATTGTATATTCCTTGAGATTTTGGAGACACTACTTGATTGGACGGAAATTCAAACTAAAAATGGACAACTATGGTCTACAACACATCTTTACGCAAAGAGACGTGAACGCGCGACAACGAAGTTGGTCATAATTTCTTAGCGAGTATGATTTTGAGATTACTTACATAAAAGGGACAGTGAACATAGTGACTAATGTGTTGAGTCGGAGACCACACATATTTTTGGTGATGCCTCTTTAGATGAATCTACATGAAAATATTCTAACTTTATAGCATGACGATGACTGGTACAAAGAGGTCAAGGATTTTATTGGACAAAAGACAATGATGGTACTAAAATTTGAGGGATTTACTGTGGACAATGACGAATTATTGAGATTTAAAATTCGAATTTATGTACATGGCTCCTAAACGACGAGTTGAGGAGTTTGATCCTAAACAAGGCTCATAGAGCAGTGTACATGGCTCACTCGGGAGTCACAAAGATGAGGGAAGACCTTAAACCCTTATTCTTATGGAAAGGAATAAAGGAAGACATAGTCAACTACGTGGTGAGATGTCTAGAATGTCAGTAGGTGAAGGCTGAACATAGATATCTGACAGGATTACTACAGCCACACGTTATTCTTGAATCGAAATGGGAGATCATTTTGATGGATTTCATTGTTAGATTTCCACTGACGGTAAGGAGACACGACTCGATTTTTTTTGGTAGTCGACAATTTGATGAAGAGTGCTAATTTTATTCATGTGTGTATGATGTATTAGACACCTGACATATCTAGAGTTTTCATCAACGAGATAGTGAGGTTGCATGGTGTGCCTAAGAGGATTATATCTGATAGAGGATCGGTGTTTACAGGACGACTTTGGACTAATTTCCAAGAGGCCTTGGGAACCCAACTTAACTTTAGTATCACATATCACTCGAAGATAGATGGGCAGACCGAAAGAACAAACAAACTCTTGGAGGATATGTTGCGTACATACATTATAGACCAACAAAAGCATTGGGAAGAGTTCTTGCCACTGGTAGAGTTTGCATACAACAACAGTTATCAAAGCACCATTAAGATGGTGCCTTTCGAGTTTCTTTACGGGCAACCGTGTCAGACACCTTTGAGTTGGGATCGGATTTAGGATAGGGTCTTGGTGGAACCAGAAGTGATCCAAGAAATGGAAGATCAAATGAAAACAATAAGACAAAGGATCAAGGAAGCACATGATCAACATAAGAGTTATGCCGATGCGCATCATGTCGACCGTAGTTATGAAGTTGGTGATCGAGTATTCTTGCGGGTTAAACCACATAAGAGTTTGATCAAGTTTGGGAAGGGTGATAAACTCTCTCCTAGGTTTGTGGGACCCTTCGAGATTGTGGAAAAGAAGAGTCTCATGGCCTATCGACTAGCATTACCTAATTCTTTGAGGTGTATGCATGATGTTTTTCACATATATGTTTTGAGACATTATGTTAGTGATCCTACATATGTTATTGACATGAGTTCATGGGAGGACGCATATGATATGCGTCAGCAGTTTCCATTTTTGTTTGATAGCTAGACATATGATACGGTTATACACTTTATTTTGGCACTTACATACTATGAAACTTCGAGACGAAGTCTAAAAAAAGAGGGGTGTATGTAACATCCTGCTCTTGCGCGCACTGAGCGGACTTATTTTTTAGGACACTTGCGTGCAAGTGATCTGGGTCATTATACTATTGGTTGTTTTTATTATGATTATGAGATATTGTGGATTTGATGATATGCTATTTTTGTTGTATTTACATCGACATGTGTTATTGACTGGGTTCTCTTGAGTGTGAAGGAATATGGACGTTATAGGATGTCGAGGCATCGATGAAACTCCGTGGACTCCAGATCGAGTCAGGGAGTGGACTGTTAGGGTTTGAATGTTTTTGATGTGACATATGTACATATGATTAGATATTATGATGTTGATTGTTATTGTTGACATGATTGGTTGATGGATGCAAGCTAACGATAGCTTGCCGACCAGACTCACATTTGGAGTAAAGGGGTCACACATGACAACCACAGACATTAAGGGAGATGTGTGGTAGCATCCCTGCCATACCCTACAACACTCTCACTGTGGCTCGAACTATAGGTTAACGATTACCTAGTTCGGAAAGACCCACAATGTCATGAGGGCAGATTATGACGGTCGCTCACAATGATTCTAAGGGGCGTGTATTAAGGCAGGGTCCTTATTCCTTAGAGGCCCTTAGTCTCCCACAAGATCACTTGATGGAGTATTGACTCCAAGGGCTTGACGTCTACCAAATTTATTCAAGAGGCGAGTGGCACCCTTGGAGCACATGGTGCGTCTTGAAGGGAACATCTCGCAAATAAAATAGAAAGAGGCAAGTGACACCCTTGAAGCACGTAGTGCATTCTGAAGGGCATGTCACGATTTTAATTGTGGACCTAAGTTAATAAACCTAGTGCCTAGAAAACTATGTCGCCTTAGGACCTAGTTGGCCTTAAATTAGATGATGGTATTGTTAACTCCCAAAATGAAACCGTCCTTTCGGCCGAGTTTGGGTGGATATCATAGCTTTCAGTGGTAGTTTCAAGTCATTTTCAAGTTCTTCGGTTCAGAAAGTTTTTGGTTTTTAGTGAGTCTTAGGAAATAATCGAAAA
>ML779649.1:239035-259013 GCA_009831015.1 Picea engelmannii
GTGTGTGTGTGTGTGTGGTTGGCGAGGTTTGACCCCGTAACCCACTATGTAATATGCCAACACTTAACCAATTTCGTTAAGGGTTTGGGTTTGTTAGGAACTCACCTAACAAACTTTTAATTCTAACCAAAGTTTCAGGTGTCATTTTAAGCCCAACCCCCTATTTAATGGTTCGTGGAATGAGGAAAAGGACACACACATATGCAATATGGTGTCTAAAATTTTGTGTAGGAGAGAAATTAGACTTGGAGGTTGCACCGTAATGCATGCCACAGGGTTTCGACTCAAAATTTTATGAACTTTATACTCATTTTTTATCGAAATTTCACAAGGAATTCAATGACATACTTTGTTTCTGAGTTTAAGAAACGTAGAAAAAGGTCATTGTAAAACACAAACATTTGAGCATTAATAAAGAGTTCTCTATTGGAATCGAACCCAGAGACGTATCCCAAATTGGGTGAACTCCGTTATCAAACTTGTGTATGTGATTTTAATATTGTTGTTCTATTTTCGCTTGGTTATTTGCAAGTTGTTTATGATTAAAGTGTATTTGGATAGATAAGTATTTCACATGTAAATTGAAAACAATCAATGGATCATTTTTATTTTGAAGATCAAGTAGATGTTTATATGTATGAAAGATTAATAATCATCTAAGGATTTTTAGACCAAACATCAATTGTCAATTTCAAAGTTTACAAGCAATGTCAAGCTAATATTCATGTTGATCTTGTTGAACACATCACACAACACCACTTTATATTAGTTTTGACTCATCTCATAATCCATCATTGCATTCAAATTCACCTACAATGGAAGCCATACTTTGACATGCATATGTGAAAAAAGAATAAAATATAAGAACTCAATGAAAAGGTCTAATTATAAACTATTTAAGGGTCGAGCTCAATAATTAGAACATGGTGTGTTTCTTTCATTACTACCTTGAGCCTCACTTGGATTTCAAAATTCTTTATTCTCAATTGACGAGGTAAACCATAAGAAGGTGGAATATCTTATGGCCTCTTCTTCCCCCCCCCCGCCCCACCCCTTCACATCACTCTCATTTCCCCGTATTGAATTTAATTATAAAACTATGCACTTACACATCATAGTGGCAGCGAAGTGAAATTTAAATAAGAACAACATATATACCAATCAAAAGTAACATAAATATCATCAAATGTACTAATTATATGTTAATCATTTCAATCATACAACTAATCTCCACTAGACTATTTCCGTCCAATGTTTTTTTTTGGTTCAAAACATCCAAAATTTTGATGTTATCATCTTCTTATTGATGCTCTTCTTGTGTCAATGGGTGTTGTTGTTGACAATGCAAAACATGCCTGTGTGCAGGTGGTTGAGTAGGAGCCACATCTAGAAAAAAAAAAAATCATTTATAAGTCACCTTGTTCATATTATATGAACATAAAAATATTATTTATTAATCATGAAACATCCAGTTAGGTACTATTCACTATACAGATAATTATTGTGATTAGTACCTATTCTAGTAGACATAGTGGTAGGGTTAACCTTTGGTTGTTCACCACCAATGATCTCAATAACGAGTGCACCATCCATAACAACATCTTCATGTGCATGCAATAACATTTATAATTATTTTATAATCCATAAATCCTAAACAAGTTTATAGCTAACCATTTGAAATATATTTCACTTATTTACCTCCACATTCCCAATATAATTAATTTATTCTTTCCTTTCTTGAGTTCGAACAGGGCTTTATATCTCCCTCTCCAAAGTGATTTTTAAATCAGCTTGGGTGGGAGGCTTGTTGGTCATGGATAACTATTTATCATAACATAACACAAATAATTTTGGCTTAGATTTAGATAATAGTTGAACAATTTAGTACTAAGATATTTTAAATTTTAGTCCTTACATATCTTCCTTTCACTTTGATATATCCTTCGGGGTCAAGATTATGTTGCCCAAGTTTTTCCAATCTAGCCTTGATGGTCTTGAATGTGTCTTTAAGCCTATCAAAAGTTTGAAGCAAATGTTAATTCTATTTAGTCGTCCAGGTCAAATGCAAAATTATTTATTAAATGCATATTGTATTATAATTACATTTCCATCTCTCCAACGTTTATCTTCATAACCTCTTTTTTCATTTTCTTCTCTATAGAATCATCTAGTAGTGCATCCCACTCGCTTTTGGGAACTAATGTTAGTCATAATTAGGGGATCATACCAAATTTTCATGGTAGTTGTCCCACATTGTCTTTAAATACTTCTTTGCCATAGAATAAAACACATTTTTGTTGAATATTTGTCCAAAATGGCACACCTTGTAATTAATCAATTATTTTTTCAAACTAGGGCTTTGGTATTCATATCTAATTCCAATTGTCAGTGTGAAAATACTAAATGCCTTCTCCTGAAACTGAGGATAAAATATGTTATTCCCTGCCAATGCAATCATATATTACAATTAGACTTATAAAAATATGCATAAAAATATTAATTTTGTATAAAATAAAAATAATTTGAGGGATTGGTAATTACCATGACATTTTAATCCCTTATGTGGGGAAATTTCATCATCCATATGTAAATAAATAGCCAATGACCCACATTTGGGAAAATTAAAACACCGAGGGACTAGGATCAATATCTAAAGTAGGGTTATCATAAAATCTATATTGATACTAGATGCATGGGGATGTGGCATGCATGTATCAAAAGGAGCAGCAATAGAGTCACCAATAGTAGGTGCGGGAGTAGAAGCATCGTCAATAGGAGTAGCAATAGAGGAACCACTAGTAGGAGTAGAATAAGACACACCGAGTGTAAATACATGTGTGCTACTCATAATGCCTAGGGCACAGGGAGTCAAGAACATCAATAATTTTTTTTATCTAGTAATAGTTCATCAAAATTAAGAAATTGAATACATTAGAGAAATTGAGTTAATCAAATTTCAAAATTTCATACCTTGAACCGATTAATGTTTTCCATCAAATGTGGTTGCTTAACAATGTTTTCTTCAGAAGTATCTTCCATCAAATTAGTGAGTTATACAATCCATTCTTTAACCTATTTTTTGATAGTGATGAAACATTCAGGATGATAAAAATGGTCATCCTCGTGACCATGCTCAAGTGAGGTGGAATCATAGAAAAAACTAGTGGTTGAGATGGATTAAACTCACAATAGTAAATATTGATAATAAAAAAATTAAAATTTGTGTGTGTGTGTGTGTGTATTAACCAAAAAAAAAAAATTGTATTAGATAAAAAGAATCCATAGTCAAAGCACGTAATAGATTACACAGAGAAATTCCATGATTTTTCAAAATGGCACTTTCTATAAGTGCAACAAAAAGATTCAAGATGAATACAAAATACAGGTTCCAAGTGGGCCTAGAAGTGGCCTTCCTAACATAATATCCTAAAACACAAAAAACATGAAAATACATCCAATGTTAACCATTAGAGGCTCTTCCAACTTCTCTTTCTCCTCCAGTGAATTTGGATAGCGATGTTCTTCAATGTCCATTGGGTCAACCAACTAGTGGATTGAGTCTTCTTCCCTAAATGTTGTTGCTTGGAGAGAGTTTTCCATGTCTCTATTGTTGGAATCCGTAGTCAAAGGATTCATATGATGCAAAAATGTTGAATTGTGAAGTATCTGAAAATTCAATTCCATTGTGTCTATTCAATGCTTCTAATTTTCCAAGGAACTCATAAGGATGCTTAGCTGGGGAGATAAAGTTTTCTCAAACTTCGTGACTCTATTTGAGATAATTATCAAAGCTTTCCTTCCCTCCTATATTAAATCTTTATGACACCACATTAACTTGCAAAGCTCCTAAATGTCTACTTGGTCCATAATCAAGATTTATGTATCATTTGTCCAAGGAACCCAATTGCTTCTTGAGTCAATATGTGGTTTATATAAGAGTGAGAGAGTCCCTATAAAATCTATATGATGTTCCTTGATGTAGTTTTTAGTTTCCTGAAGATGTATCTTGAAGACCCAATTGGTGTAAACTCAAATTATATCACTAGTACCATTGAATTGAATTTTGCACTAGTAGTATTTCCACAACCAAGTATTGTTTCTAGATAAAATTGACCTTGATGAAAACTTGTCAGTTCAAAGGTATTGTTTACTAGTGCAAGAGGTGCCCAAATTTGGAATACAAACTCCTCAAAACTACTAACTCCAAAATCTATGCAAGTTTCCTTAAAATTGAAAGTCAAAACATTACCATTCCAAAGACTAAGGAGGAGATTGTAGCCACAAAGTTCCTTTGGTAAAGAGGATCACTTTTAACCTTCGTTGATTAAAAAACAAACCAATATTGAAATGTTCCTTCTTTAAAAAATATACTTCCAGAAATGTTGTGAAAGTCATCAAGAAGGAAAATCATAGTGTAACCAATCCAAATAACTAATAAAAGGAAGCATTCCCATGGTATGTATGAGCAAAGAGTTCTAGCAAACCCCAGAAAACCATTGATCCCAAGGTCGTTACAATCCTCTTTAGAGATAGAAAATAGAGCATAACCATTTCATAGTCAGTAAAGGCAAGTGTAGCTACCAAAATTATTTGGAAACTATGGTCCAATTTTAAAATTTTCTAGATCAAAATCAAACCAAGCTTGGGTTGTTTTCTTCCTTAAAACCATTAGAACCATAGAGTCACCCCAAAAAATAAGGGATTTAATATTAGCTTATTTTTCTAGGGATAGGCCACATAGAAGCACATATTCCTCAACCAAGTTGTTTGAATCATAGCCCAAACCCCAAACATAAGTGATTACTAAGGTTCCTCTTAGATAAAGAAGAATCCCCCCTGTCTCCTACCACCCCTTGGTTGTTCTTGGAGGTGTCATCGAAAACAAGAGAGAAGGAATTTTGGAGTAAAATGCAAGAAAGAGATTCATGTTTTGTCTTTCTTACATCCCAATGGAGGGATCTGGGTATCTTGAAGTTAACTAAGAGATGATTCCCACTTCTTAGATTGAATTGACTTAGCTATAATTATTTTGTACAGTCCAAGACCTGGTCCATGTTTTTTTATTATGAACTGAAGATGTTTCAATAGAAGAGATTTAGCTTTGATAACAACTACTATTGGCTTCTCAAGAATACTATTAAAAAATACCTTGTTTCTGGCTAGCCGTAACTTCCAATGGATGAATTTAGGGAGTGTTGTCCATAATCTTTTGAAATCATTATTTTTTCTAAGAGATCCTTGGTAAATTTTCCTCGATACAATAAACATGCTCTCCCATGAGGTCGGATACTACACTCTATGACAAATTCCTGCATAAGATCACAACCAAACTTATTTAGTGAAGCTACATTCAAAAAGAAAATGTTGTATAGATTCTTTATTTGAGGAACATAGTTCACAACAAGGGGGTCCATGTATTCCTCTTTTTTTAAGATTTTCTACAGTTAGTATTTTTTTGTGAATCATAATCCAACAAAAAGTATTAATTTTAGGAAGGCAATCATTGTTCCATATGTAATTCCAAATAACTAAGTGTCGAGAGAGTGAAGGGGATTCCAAAATCAAAGAGTAACCATATTTAACATGGAAGGATGAGGTTCCCCATCCCTTTCTATCTCTAACATCCAAATTCCAAGGAGCACATCCTTACAATGCATGAAAAACATAGGGGATAAAGGTTTGAAAAGGTTCTAGAGGATGGACTTCTCATTTGAACTAGCTCTCATAATTTTGATCCAAAATTGAAAAATCATACTGAGTCTTCAAACCAACTCCATCCATCCAAGTATTGAGAGGGAATAAATGGATTTTAGAACATAAAGCCTAATTTCCAAGAATACTATCATTCTAGATTTGATTTTTTCCCCATTACCAGGTATCCAAGTAATCTTAGCTCTAATTAGATGGATCACTACTGCAATTAACTTCATTATGTGTGATCCTTTTTGGGACTCCAAGGGGGAATCTATGTATCTCATCCTTAATCCTTTGAATTATTTATTCCATGAGACATTTTTCCACCATTATAATTTTCCTATTATCATCCTCCAAAATAGTTTGGCTCCCATTGCAATATTCATAATAGCTAGGTGTTTAATTCCAATTCCACCTTTGCCTTTGAGGCATATGAATGTCTTACAATTTATAAGATGGATTTTTTTTGAGTTGGATTTCCCGCCTTGCCAAAGAAATCACCTAATTATGAGACTTATTAAATTCATGGTACCAATTGGATCAAACATAGATGAGTATTGACAAATTGGAAGGGTTGTAAGGAAATATTTGATCAGGACAATTAATCTAGTTGTGTTCAACTAATGAGAACCCCATTGGTAAAATTTTAACTTGATTTTATCTATAATTTTGGACCAATATTGAGAAGAGGGATTGTTTAGGGCTAAAGGAATCCCCAAATACCTGAAAGAGGAGAAATTTTCAGAGAGAGGGATTTGTAAAGTTATTTAAATAATGTGAATTACCTGAACATTGGCATTCAATTTGAAAGTTTTGGCATTTTTGTTGGTTGACTATACCACTAGAAGAAAAAAGAAAATATTCTAGAATCTGATGAATCTATTTGCAATAATAATGGAGGCACCACCTAAAAAGAGAGTTTCATGCACAAACTGAGAGTGGTTTGGGTTCTTAGTTCCCCTAAAAATTATGATTCCTATGAGGTTCCCATTTATCCTTTCTACCTCAAGTTCATGCTTAAAGAGTTAGCCATAATAATAAATAGGAGAGGAGACATGGGAGAACCTTGTCTCATCCTTTTGCTCCCCTGAAAGAAAGATGTAGGGCTTCCATTGATTAAAGGAGTAATCCAAGGGGCATTGATGCACGACGAGATCCATTGGATGAAAAGAGGACTAAAACCAGATTTTGATTATCAAAGGTGTTCGCCATATCCAATTTGATTATCATGCCTTTTTCTTTATTTTTCACACTTGAATGGATGGCCTCCTACAAAAGAACGATATTGTCAATGACATGTCTATATTGCATGAATCCTGCATGATTATCCATTATCATCTTAGGCATAAGGGATTTCATCGTGGATGTTATTATCTTGGTCATGATTTTATATGAAGAGTTGTAGAGGGATATTGGTCTAAAACGAGCAAAGTAGCTTAGATTCACTTCTTTTGGAATGAGAGCCAAAAAGGAGGAGTTAGTGCTTCCCTCCAATTTACAAGATTTTTGAGCATAGAGAAACATTTATTTGAGGTCATATTTGATAATATCCCAAAAGGATCTATAAAAGAAAATAAAAAAAATCATCGGGCCTTGAGGCCTTGTCAGTATCTAAGCTCCAAATTGCATTTTTAATTTCAATTTCTTCAATGGGATTCATGATAAATTGTTTTCCTCACTCATGACCATTGTGGGAATGTTTTCCAACATTTACTCAGTATTTTCAAATTCCACAGAGTCATCTTATTGTGCAAAAAGCGAGCAAAAGTGTGCTCTAGCTGCCTTTTTCAAGTCCTCAAAGTTTCCAATTTGTCTACCATCTTTTCTAGTAATCTTCGTAACATTGTTTTTCACAACTCGAGATTTGGCTTGCTTGTGAAAAAAACTTGTACTACAACCCCTAGATTTGAGTTAAAGAATTATTGATTTGAGCCAACAATGCTCTTCTTCAAGTCTAACAACAATTATATAATTTTTTTGTAGAGACACCTCCTCTTCTTGTAGATGAAAAGTAACTTGCTTGATTTCAATTTTAAGTTGGATTTCTTCCAATTTTTGTTTAATACTCTCTTTTTCGGTTGAGGGAAAGATTAATGGAAATTTTTCCCATTCTTTGAGAGAGCGCTTAACTGATTTGATATTTTTCTCCAGAATTAAGAGAGGGGTACCAGGGATCCAAGTCTACCAGGCTAACATGACACAATCAATTGCTTCCTGAGAGTTTAACCAAAGAGGATTAAAATAAAAGGGAGATGAATCATAGTTGTTATAACCCTAAAATGCACCACACATGCTTACCTGGCATCAATCCAACTCATATCCCTTCTTTTCCAAAACTATGTTGAACAAACTCTTTGAAAATTCTCTTGGGTCAAGGTCCACGCGCCCTAACCCATTACTGCACACGTGTGCACGCTGGCAGGCCCACTATAGCCCGCGTGTACCTAACAAAGCACAAAAAAAGGAAAGTTGCCAACGAAAAAAAAATCTATGGGTCAGTTAACTGAAACTCCTGACCATGCATGGCTGAGAGTTCGTCCAAAACCCTAGCTCCTTCTAGCCTATAAAAGAAGGGGTAGGGGTACCATTTGAAAAAGGAAAAAAGATAGCGAAGAAACTCTGCCCATTTTCCGAATCCATTGTCCCAACCCTTTATCCTTTCCTCACACCAAAGGATATTTAACGCAAAGCAGTTGGAGGACAGAAGAAGAGGAGCCCAGGATCAGGATCAAGGAGCGGTGGTCGGTCTCAACTTTGATTGTAAGTTGATTCATTTTTCAAATAATAAAAGAATACTTTTCCCATCCCAATGCATGAGTTATCTATGATTTGGTTAATTTATGCTTAATTTATAACCCTTTAGTAGAAAATTAGTGTGCATGCATAGTTGTTTGTTTTGATTGCAGGTTATCTTGGGAAGGAGCAGCGCAAGCAAGTGGTCAAAGTGCAACGGAGGATCTATGTCGAACGTCGGTCACAAGGTTAGTAGTCATTCTCCATGCATGTATTGTGAAAGAGGGGTTTAAGTTTCGGGATTGTAGGTTAAAAAGTAATTTCTTTACGGTCAAAATCTGCATGCAAGTCTGACCCTAGTTTGCTAGTCCGTAGGGTATTTTTCCCAACAACAGAGTTGGCGACCGTACTAGGGAAGATAATCTTTAGGGTTTCCGGATTTAGTTGAAGTTTTTGGGTAGTTTAAAAAGATTATATTTTTTGTTTCTTTGCCTGTCATTTTTTGTAAGATCTGAGCGAGCAGGGAGCCTGGTTCTTCATACCAGTTTTCCCTGACTTCTGCTTGACGGTAGTTGTCAGGACACACAAAGGTACACGCGGCCTGCAAAAGGCCTGCACACGTGTACCTGCACCCTAACCTCTTGCAGCCCGCGTGTGAACTCTAGCTGTAGAGGTTTCAGTAGCATGTAGGAGTTCATAGAACTTTAAGAGGCGGTCCTCCTCTTCCCTGTTAGAATTATACATTCTCAGGGGGTTTTCTGGAATCCTGTCTGAGTCTTGTTGGTTCACGGTCCTATCTCAGTTTGTCTTTTGGTGTCTTGTTATTCCTTGCAATTATTTTTCTTTTCTCTTAGAAAGAGCATTCAATCCATCAAGGGACCCTGGTTGTCAATGCCAGAGGCCTCTTCCTGGTCTGAACTGCCTGTTTTTATCTTTGTCTTAGAAGTTATACATACACGCGGCCTGTACAGGTTAGCCCGCGGGTACACTCGTCCTGTTTCAGCTCAGCACGCGTTCACACGCGTGCTGTGGTAGTGACAGTAGCGTGCTTGATAAGCTACTTTTTGTTCAGGGTGGGGAAGTCATCCCCTCCTTTGATGAGAAGTATTCCTCTCAGGTGTTTGAGTCTAGGGTTGAACAGTCAGTAGGTTAGGTCATCTTACCCTTAGCCTTCTTTTTCTCAATTGATAGTTGAACGGAAAATAAAAATAAAAAATACTTCTCTTTATGGTTTTTTGGCAAGCTTAAGAGTCTATGTTTTCTTTATTGCATTGTGTGTCTTTGCTTTGATTCTTTGCGATCTGTGCTTTAATCCAGAATTTGTCTTTCTTGGTTTTGTGCTTGTCGGTATTTTCCCTTGGTTGCTTTATTTAGCACTTAAATAAATAAATAAATCCCTTTTCATTTTCTTCTTTGTTTGAAGAGTGTGTTTCTGCATCATTAGCTAGGGAGAAGTCTTTATTTCACAAGTCTTTGCAGTTCATTTAGAGAATAAGTAGATCGTAGTCGAGTGAAATTTCTTTATTTTTGCTGCATAAAATCTTAGAAAAATTGAAAAGAAAAAGAAATCTTTCTTTGTGAAAAGTTGCTGAAAATTTTTCATTTAATAAAACTCTTTTGTTTCCAGCTTTTTTCATTTTTTTTTCTTTCGTCTTTTCACACCATCAGTTTCACCTTCATTCCCCTTGACGTAAGAAAAATCTTTAAAAGCAATGCTAAGTTAAAATCTATTAGGCTTTTTGTTTGTAGAGTTCACAAACTAGTTCAGGACTAGGGCCTTGGATTAGGTTGGAGAGGAAACTCTCCAAGGCCATTCAAAACCAAACATTAGAGTCTGTGATAGCGAGTGTAGAAGTCCAGTTTCATGGAAGTTATCCGGGACCCCCCTCTAACACAGGGGATAAACACGAGGTTGTGTGTGGAAAGGTAGCGGAGATAACCCCTCCAAAGTCAGACCAAGCATAGTGGAGAACACATATCGAGGGCTTATTTTGGGATTCCGTCGTTTGCATTTGCCACAGGGCTTCGTGGGTCTTGAATCCGTTCGAGGTCCTCAGTTTTCTTCTGGACCATTTTCTATCGATACCCTTGACAGGTTTCGGGCTTGATACCCTTCTCATTGTGGTCTACCCGAATTTCGACTGTACCCGCCTGGTGACTGTTCGCGTGCTGGCAACCTAGTTGTCAATCTTTTTAGGGACATACACTGGTGACTGCGGGGGTATACCACGGTACCTAGGATAGACATCGGGCCATGCTTTGCAGATTATACCTGGAGGGTGCTTTCGTGTTCGAGTTGCACTTGCACCAGTAAGTTTCTCTAGTGTTGGTTGTTGTAACTTTTCTTCCAACTAGTTTAGTGTTTGCTTGTCTTATCTCTTAGGGGATTATTTTTTAGTGAGTGTTACTGTTTGAACGTGTAGAATACCTTAGCGTGTCTTGGATCTTCTCACACAGTGGAGGATCCTGAGCTCCGTCGGTCATGAAGGCTTCTGGGCCTGCCACCGGTTATACTGGATCCACCCCCGCCACCATTGAGGTGGAAGCTAGACCAACAAGGGTCTTTTGAAGCGACCAGGTTACAAACCATTGTGCCCGAACAAATCCCGGAGGAATCAACCGCCAATCTTGTTTCGGTTGAAAACCCAACCACTGATACCTGGCCATCGGTTATTGTACCAATCCAATTTTACAAAATCCTATCAGTGCCTCACACAGCTATGGAAACAAACGTTGTTACTTCCTCTGGGAATTCTTCCATTCCCACCACAGTTTCTACCACGGGAGAAGCATCTCCTAACTTGTCGTCGTCGGTCCGAGTCACCATGGTCTCGGTCGCAACTACATCGCACAGTGGATTGATTCTGTCTATGGCAGCGGCCACAACTCCCTTCACACCTAGTGCGATAGGCCCTCCGTTCTCATACGGTATGCCTAGTTCGGGCACAAGTCCTGCACTCACTCACTCCACTTTACAGAATTTGGGTCTGGGGGCAGGGAGCTCTAACGCTCCTCTGCAAGGTCAACTTGGGGGCACTCTTGTCCCTTTTAATGCTTTTCCTTATGCTGGAGGTCATATCTCTCCTTCGTCCCCTTCGCTTGGTGGTCTGCATCAGCAGTCCGCTGGGCAGCCTGCACACACTAGTTTATTTGGAGCTGGGAGTTAAGGAACACTTGCGCACAGTATGCTGGTAGGTTCGTCACCGTTTGTTTGGAACGGGACGTTTGGTAACAACACTTTCGCATCCTCCACTTTCCCGTCTGGGGGCACTCCCATTTTTGGACAGTCTACTCCGGCGCAGGGTACTATTCCTGCGCCAGGGGGCACATATAGCAGGACCTTGGAACTCAGGACAAGGATCCGTTCCCTCCTCTGGAATGTCGTTCTGGGGTAATTCTTTCCACAGTCAATGGAACCCTGGACAGACTACTATGCCTCTCCCATCAGGACCGGCATGGGGTAATCCTTCCCAAATTCCGTCAAACACGATGAATTCCTAACATCATATGTCCTTTATGGGAAATCAACCGATGATGTCTCCACAGATGCAAAATCCTTATGCTGGTCAAGGCCATGGTTTCTACTAGAATCTGGGGCAGCAGCCAAACTTTTCCTTGCAACTTGATGCCAGTCAAACTCCAGGACCCTTTTTCCCAGGTTATCAGCAACAACCCAAATTACCATTTTTGGCGACGTTACACTTGTCAAATTTGACAAGGTTGTTAAATGATCCTATTTGTCACGATCCACGTTGGCCTCCTATGCCAACGAAGTTGCCTTCGGACATTCCAAAGTTCAAAGCCAAGACTAATGACGATCCAGGTGATCATGTGACTACCTTCCATCTTTGGTGTTCATCTAACTCATTGAAAGATGACTCCGTACAATTGCGATTGTTTCAATGTACTCTTATAGGGAGTGTCATGAAATGATACATCGAGCTCAACCACTCAAGATACTCTTCTTTTTACAAACTGGTGATGGCCTTCCTTAACCATTTCCAGTTACCTGTGAGATATGACGCTGGCACAGAGCTGCTTGTCAATTTCGAACAGACAACAGTGGACCATATCTCTGATCATATCCGAGAGTGGAGACATCGGAAGAGTCTAATCAAAGTACCAGTCCCACCAGCATTCCTTCTTGAGTGATTCCTTAAGTCTTTGGTCCCACAATTATCCAAAGACGTCGCGACTTCAGGAGTTTTCTCCGAAGAAGATGCCATCATGAGGGCTCAACAGTTTGAGCTCATCTATTCTCAGTCTGGTTTATTATACAACATCCTGCCGGATGCACCACGATCGATACTGGATAAAACTAGACAGAGAGTTGGACCACATGCCGATGGTATTGTTGGTTCAGCACAAACCAAGCCCGCTAAGCAATTGACAAAACAATTGCAACAGTTATCTATACAACACTCAGCGACCAGCCAAACCACTGCTTTGGCTACTCTTCCTACCCAAACGTCGGAAGTACACTCCGTGCAGTCGACTAACCCAAAGGCCACCCAGCAGCCTGAAGGCAATAAAAAACAATGCAAGAAGGGTAAGGGGGAGAAAAAACCCACTGATAATGTTGTCGGGGACACCACAGAAAAGAGAAAGGAAAGGTATCCATGCAACTTGTGTGTGGAATACCACCCGACCCATCTTTTTCCTCGACTTGCAGAGGCCCAAAAGTTTGTCACACAGCAACAAGCAGCAGTGTTGACTAATCCCTTTCAACATGGGCAAAATTTAACTCAAGCATCTACAAGTGCCGAAGGGGGCAGCCAAGAAACCTGCCCTCCTCCAAATAATCCCTCATCCGAGAATGTATATATGGTTAGGGGTGACGCTTTCATAATGACTAGAGTGCATGACTATAGTAAACCAAGCGCTTATGAGAAGGGTAAAGAAGCTGAGATCCCACCTCTTCCGTTACAGATCGAGAAAATGTTGGGAGAAACAATGACACGCATTCCAAAGGGTGCATTTAAAAACGCTTCTCACAACCCAAACGCAAGGGCCGCCCAGAATTACTCTGTGGTGGAAGATTTATCACAAACCCCTTGTGCGATGTCTGCTTTGGAGGTACTCCAAAGCTGCCCTGCTCAGAGGAAAGCCCTGTTAACTGATTTAGGCTCTACTGACACTTGTAACCCGGGTACCATCATGTTAGATACAACCGACTTAAAACCTCATCTGCCTTACCACGTCGCGTTCCAGATAGCAGTGGCTCATCCCATGAAAACTTTTTTACGGAATATCTTTCACACGGTGGTCAACGAGGGCGCCTCGACATGTGTTATGTCGTTAGCATGTTGGAAGGCCATTGGCCAACCTACTTTGTCTCTGTCACCTACTCTCCTCACTGCTTTCGACGGTCGTTCTTTCCGACCGCATGGCATCGTTCCTTCTTTCCCTGTGCAGTTAGGAGGGAAGATCGTGTGTGTCGAAGTAGAGGTAGTCGATGCTCCCCTCGACTATAATCTCTTGTTAGGGTGGAGTTGGAATTATGCTATGCAAGCTGTGGTTGCTACAGTTTTTTGAGTCTTGTTGTTTCCACACGAGGGTCAGATAGTGACCATCGATCAATTGTCCTTCTCTAGACCTGACCCATCTTTGGGGGCATCCACGGTTCCCATGATTAATAATCCTCAACCAGGTGTCGTTAACGTAGGATTTGGTTTGTGCCCATCCTTGATGGGTACCTTCGATTACCCACCTCCTTATGACGATTTCAAGTTTATATCGAATCACCATAAGGTTGAAATTTTTCAAGTTTCGTCGTTTCGCACAACTTACTTTGAGGATCCTTGGATTCTTCCTTCTCCATCAACCATGATGGATGAGACAGGTCACTCTAGCATGTCCATGCCCTTGTCAGTCGTTGAAGTAGCGTACTCTTTAGTCCAACAAGCTTCAACTAACCCTGATCTGACTCCCGCACAAGAGTTGGATCCACTTCTAGAGCCTATTTGGGCTCAGGGTTCTCTCACTACCATCAATTCGTTAGACTTAGTCTTGCCTTCTGACGAAGCAGTAATCGAAGCAATGACCAGTCCGGACAAACCTTGGGAGGATCTTCATCATAGATCATATTTCCTCCCAGAGTTAAGCCAAATCGAGGCAGGAGAATTCACTATTACCATGACAGGAGATCAGCCATGTCCTATTAATCTCTTAGCTACACAGGAAATTTATGTTGAGGGGAATATGGTGACTATTGTTGAAACTATACCTATCAATATCTCCCAAAACCATGGCATCATGGAGAATGTCTTCGTCAGAGTGGATTGCTCCCCCGAAGAGATTCAAATTTACACGGATATTTTCAAAGAATTCCGCGACGTTTTTGCCTGGTCATATGAGGAAATGCCAGGTATCGATCCGAAAATAGTTGAACATGAAATCGCAACGTATCCTGATGCCAAGCCTGTTCGACAAAAACTTTGTCCAGTCAATCCTAAGAAAGCAGCAGCCATCAAGATTGAGGTTGAGAAATTGCTCAAGGCAGGTTTCATTTATCCTATTCATTTGACTCAATGGGTGTCAAACCCCGTGCCGGTCAGAAAAAAACAAGGCACGATTCGTGTATGTACTGATTTCCGTGATTTGAACAAAGCATGTCCAAAAGATAAATTTCCAACCCCATTCATTGACCAGATCATTGATGAATGTGCCGGTTGTGAAGCCTTTTCGTTCATGGATGGTTTTTCGGGATATAATCAAATCCAAATCAGACCTGAAGACCAACACAAAACGACATTCATTTGTCTGTGGGGTACATTCGCCTATCGTAAGATGCCTTTTGGCCTTAAAAATGTTGGAGCCACCTTCCAACGGGCCATGTATTTTGCATTTCATGACCTCAAACATATAGTCGAGGCCTATCTGGATGATTTAGCATCACGCTCTCGCAAGCGAAAGGATCATCCTACACACCTCAGACTAATCTTCGAACGTTGTCGCTACTTTAGGATTCGCTTGAATCCCAACAAGTGCAGCTTCTGCGTAACGTCAGGATGTTTCTTAGGTTTCATCGTATCAACAACAAGGATCATGGTTGATCCTCTTAAGGTGGAGGCAATAATCCAGTTTCCCCCCCCCACGCACAATCTTACAACTTCAAAATCTTCAAGGCAAGGCGAACTTCTTACGACGCTTCATCGCCAACTATGCCGAAATCACCAAGGGCTTTATGCATTTACTAAAGATGTTCCCTTTTTCTGGGACGAAGCCACTCAGCGCTCTTTCGACGCATTAAAACATGCCCTCACAACTGCACCTCTGCTACGGCCACCTAATTATAACAAAGATTTTTTCTTGTATCTGGCTGCCGCAGAGTCAACTATAGGCATGGTTTTAGTTCAGGAAGACGATTCGTTTTCAAAATACGTGATCTATTACCTGAGCCGAGGCCTCGTAGGACCAGAACTTAATTATTCCCATCTCGAAAAACTTGCGTTGGCAGCAGTTCATGATGTTCAACGGTTTCGTCACTGTGTTCTGTTTCGCAAGACCACCATCATCGTCGTTGTGAATCCATTCCAGTACATTTTGACACGACGAGTTATAGGTGGAAAAATCAATCGGTGGATGGTCATCCTCCAAGAATTTGACTTAGACTTCGTTTCATCAAATTTCAAGAAGTCATTGGTCTTCACAGAACTTATTTCAGAACTTCCGGTTGAGTCAGGTGACGTTGTGCCTGAGGAATCGCCTATCCGGGGGGATATGTTTTTGATTGAATCTTCAGACCCATGGTACGGAGATATACTTATCTATCTCCAGAATTTGAAGTGCCCCACCTCTGCTTCTCGTGACGAGTGTCGGTGGATACGCCATCAGGCTAAGAATTATCTCATACTCGATGATACGTTGTATCGGAGAGGTGTAGACTGCATCTTGCATCGATGTCTCACTCATGAGGAGGCTGTCATAGTGCTCAATGATTGTCAAACTGGAGCTTGTGGCGGTCATTTATCTGGGTTGGAAACAGCCCAAAAGATTTTACGAGCAGGTTACTTCTAGCCCACACTTATCAAATATTGTATCGAGTCGGTCAAGAAGTGCCATCCGTGCCAAATCTTCTCTCGGAAGATGAGGGAACATCCATCTCCCATGTTTCTTGTCATCACTGTTGGTCCCTTCACTAAGTGGGGGATTGATTACACTACATGCAACCCCCTGTTAGCAAGGGGGCACCGCTATATCATCGTCGTTGTCGACTACTTCACTAAGTCGGTCGAAGCTATTCCAACGTTTAAAGATGATGGAGAGACTGCAGCTCTCTTCTTATTCAACCAGATTATAGCAAGGTTTGGCGTCCCGAGAGAGATTGTCACTGACCATGGCAGTCACTTTCAAAATCAAATGATGATCAAATTAACATCAAAGCTTGGGTTACAGAAAGAATATTCCTCACCTTACTACCCCCAAGCCAATGGGCAGGTGGAAGCTGTAAACAAAACTCTTAAGACGATTCTACATCGAACTATCAACTCAACCAAGTCAAATTGGAATTTGATTTTATACTCGACATTATGGGCGTACTGAACATCAATTAAGACTACAACTGGTTTCTCACCTTTCCAACTCGTTTACGGGTTGGAGGCAGTCTTGCCCATCAAATGTCAAATCCCATCTCTGAAATTGGCAGTACAATTATTTCCAGACACTCCTCCACTTGAAGAACAGTTAGTACACCTTGAGCATCTTGATGAGCAGCGTCGCGATGCGGCCCTGGCCAATGAGGCTCATAAACATAAGGTCAAGTGTCAATATGATAGGTTTGTTCATCCTCGAATTTTTTCTGAGGGTGACCTTGTCCTGGTCTATGACTAAGACAAGGACCCCCTGGGGGCAGGAAAGTTTAAACCCATGTGGTTCGGACCCTTCATTATCAAAGAGGTATTAAAAAAGGGTGCTTATCGTTTGGTCGATTTTGAAGGGAATGCTTTGGCGGAGCCTAGAAATGGACTCTACCTCAAGAAGTATTACTCATAGATAGGTCACTGTAGGCAACTTTTTGTAACATATGTATAGTCTTTGTACTATTGCTTTTTTACGTTTCTTTTAAAAGTGTTATGGACGTGTCATTGATGTTATCTTTCGTCAATATGACAGATGTCAAGTGAGTCTGAGGTGTTTGTTGGGTATGCGGACGATGCTAGTCGACACACGCAGAGGCTTGCCTCTGCAGCTTAGGTAATCTTTACACCACAGGGTCAGTTGTTATCTTTCGGAGGTATATGCTTAGGTGACACCACAAATAATGTCGTCGAGTATAGTGCAGTTATTGATTTTCTTCGTGACGCCTTTTCATTGGGTATCTCTCATCTCCGGGTCTATCTCGACGTTCAACTGGTTGTGTCGCAGCTAAACAGAATATACCGGGTTCATGATCCAACTTTACACCGACGATTCCTTAGGCTACGAATCTTAGAACACAACTTTGATTATATTACATATTTTCATGTTCCTAGGAGATTAAACCAAATCACAGATACTCTAGCTAATCAAATTTTATATTGGCATCTTGCCCACATATAAAAGAACATGGACATAAACATGTAAACACATTTGTGCACACGGAATCCATAAGACATAAAAAGGATAAAAAACCATATATCAACATCATAAAATCACTAGAGTACATAGATGGACACAAGCGCCTCAAAAATGGGAACAGTAACAAGTCACTGGGCTTAAGCCCTCAAAAAATATATACAACAAGGTGCTCATGGCACATAAAAAGTCTCAAGTATGTTCAGGGCTTATGGGCCCTGTTATAATCATCTATAGCACGGGCTAAATGCCTAAACAAACAGACCCATGTCCGAAGTGCCCCCACAACATGAGGCTGCATGGATGGCGGCAGGTCCTCTATCTCTACCATCGAGACTGTGCGAGTGAGCGTAGTGAAGTTCCGCTCAACTCGTCTAAGGACCCTCTCAGCCTCTCCGGCTAGAAGGTTCCTTGCTACTGTTGCTCCCCCAGCGGAGGCATCCACGGCCTCTGGTCGTGGACGACGCCTGTTCCGTGCATAATCGGCAGGTCACATGGGTCCCACATATGCATACAACAAATGTATCCGTCAAATACTCTAGCATACAAAAAATGATATATATAACAAAAAGACATAAAAATTACATATGCAAACAAAAAAAACTACAAAGGTGGAGACTTACCCATCTCCCCTCGCTCCTCACCAGGAGGCACGGGTATCTCTAGATCTCTAGAGAAGTCTATCCATGCATATGGGTAGTCCTCGATAGCAGGAATCTGTCATGAAAGCCAAGCAAAAAAGTCGTCGTCGAAGGCCTCAACGGTCCTTCCACCACCATGTCGCGGCAGTAACACTACCCATCTACACACTGTAGGGAAAGAGGCCAAATGTCCTCTTACTACAACCCGAGGACTGAAACACGGAACTCTCTCGAAAAAGAATGAACACAATATAGTCCCGAACCCGAAGTTCCTCTGTGTCCGCTGTCGATAATCTGTCAATTTCCTCTTCATACACTCCAGCAGTGTGGTACTCCAATCAAAAGTTTGTGCATTCATGCACTGGATAGCACAGTTCATCTGTGCGCGCAAAGCCTGATGCACGATTGTTGAGCTGGTAATCCGTCCAATAAGTAACAAGATAGTATGTAGTGCTAGGTTGGTAGTCTTGCTAATGGGCGCTTGGGAACCTGTACATTCGGTCCCAGCCTCACAGTACTCAACTATCAACTCCGAGATCTTGCTCGGCCCTGCAGGAAAAGTCTGGAAGTTGACTGGTTCCCCTCTCCTTGAGAGGCCAGTCAAAAAGTAAATGTCCTCGGTGGTGGGCACCAAGGATTGCCCCTCTAACATAAAGGCCTCTGCATTAGGATGCCAGTAATCAATCAAGGCGTTCAGTAGCCTTGTTTGTGCGCACATAAATGGACATACAAAGAATTTGAGCAAACTGCATTGCATTAACACGGCCACAACATTCGGATCTGCAGCAACCAACTCATTGATTGCCTCGTGCTCCCTTTCCCTCCACTGGACATACATCCTATCAACACAACAAGGTAAAGGAGGGTCAATACTTGTTTTCATTAGATTTTCCATCAATAGGGGGGTACACGTGGTCTGTAGAGGTGACAATCGCGTGTACACGCATGCAGGCTTTACTCTGCATGCGTGTACATGCAGGCTGTCTCTGGACATCCCGCGTGTACCTAGGGCCGACCTTTTTAAGGTCGACGCCCACCCAAAAAATAACTTAAATAACAAAAATGAAGTATTGATTAGCTAGATAAGGGATTTTGTACTTACTTGGTCCAAGCAGAAGTCTGTTTCGTCCACTGTAGCTCCCGGAATCACAATCTTTGGGAAAGGGGGTCTTTTGGTTCCAGAGTCAATTTCCAAATCAGCAATGGTGATAATGAGCTGCCATCTTCTATTATAGACTTTTTGGCCCCCCTTATCAGTTTCTTTATACCAAAAACCATTTAGAGTGATCCAAGAGTTATATGGGAGGGATTTGATCAGGTATTGGGACATTTTTTTTTAGTTTCAAAAAAATATT